>LOJH01033212.1:0-25089 GCA_001685095.1 Ellobius talpinus | reverse complement strand
CTGGCCTTCAGGCATACACACAAACAGAATATTGTATACATAATAAATAAATAATTTTTTTTAAAAAAAGAGTCCACTCTCTGACTTTTAGTGATCTATATTGTATTAGAAATAGTTAATACAAGGTTTTAGACTACAACCAAGATTTATGCTTTAATACAATGACTTTAAATACAATGCTCTGTGAACACAAAGTGACAGTTATCTAGAAATTCCACTAAGTTTGTTCAACTGTTCAGTAGCAATAGTCTTCATGGATACCAAGGAATGAGATCATTACTGCTACCTAGACAAAGCCATTGAAAGCTACCATGAAATTATGGAAATATTCTGGTTTTAAAACAATATGCAAAACACAATGTGTGTCTAACAGTGATTTAAGTGGTTTTAAACTCCTTTGGTTCTTGAAATTTTCATTTCTGAATCAGCTATATCAGCCATTTGATTCTTTCTGAAGAATATTCAATGATACTTTATAAGTTTCTGTGGATTAGCAATACTGTTTTACCCAGTAAATAAAGCTACTGATATGGAAACAGAAAATAACATGCTCAAATGTCTAATAACCCTTTAGCCAAAAGGTTAGGAGAAATAAACAAATATAGGATGATGAGAGCCTGTGTCAACCATTTCGCCATATATCAAAAAGGGTGATTTATGTACTTGCATCCTCAGAATAAGCATCGTCTGTGAGGGCTCAGGTGAGCAGCTTCTGAACTGTACACCCGAGAAGCTCTTGTCACAGGTATGCCATTTCTTCTTTTTATAGGTTAAGAGATTAATGTACATTGTGTCCCAGAGCTAGGAACACAAAAAATTCATTTGTGGTTGCAAGAGTAATCTAGCTAATATCATTGAAAGCACGCAATAGGAATTGAAATGCTTTAGTCTGAGAGAGAAACACATCCGCAAAAGAGGTAATGGCGTGTTTATGGCCCTGTACTTCATGTCCTCTGGATGTGGAAGGCGTTTCCTGCATTTATTTGGTAGAAAGCTTTAAAATGTTCTAGGATCAAACATACCAGTTGGAAGACGACATAGATTCTGGTAATAGTTTGTGGCTTATAATATATAAAATGTAGTTACTGGAGCTCTTTAGTAACCATACTATCTAGTTGCAAGAAAATATATAAGTGAGCCATAAATGCAGAGAGGAGCCATTTCAATACTCATAAAATGTAGTCACAAGTTCCTAACCATGTATATCCATGCCTCATAGGTGATGTCAAAGAACTAAGGTTAGCCCAGACCCAGAAAGACAATTATTACATGTACTCACTCATAAGTAGTGTTTTTTAAACATAAAGCAAAGAAAATCAGCCCACAAGTCACAATCCCAGAGAACCTAGACAAAAATGAGTACCCTAAGAGAGAGATACATATATATAATCTACATGGGAAGGAGAAAAAGACAAGATCTCCTGAGTAAATTGGGAGCATGGGGACCTTGGGAGAGGGTTGAAGTTGAGGGGGGTGTGGGAAAGGGAGCAGAGAAAAATATAGAGCTCAATAAAGATAATATAAAAAAGAACTAAGATTAACCATAGCTCTGCTAATAATCCAATTTAACAAGCTTGTAGTGTGTTCATTTCATTTCAGGGTATTGCCTAGTTAAGATGAAAGTCATCTCCATGAGAAAATCTGTCAAAAGCCTAAAGTTCTCTTTATAAAATTGTATAACAACCTTATCAACAAATGAGTCTGAAAAAAATATGAATGTGTTATGGTCATACTAACACCCTTTCCCTTAATTCCTTCAAGGTACTCTGTAGGGTAGTAATGGCTACTCCTTGTTGGAAACTAAGAAGCTCTGTAAGCTAGGAAATCTGGCTTCTGTGGGAATGTGTCCACCTGATAGCCTGTGATGTCTAGATAAGTTATGCCATCTTGGAGTTTTGGGAAAACATAATTTATTCCACCTCCAGGTCAGTTTCCCCCATTTTGGGACTAAGTTAAATAATGACAGACATTTCAAAAACTCTCTCAGAAGAGCTCAAATACTTGAATATAAAATATATAACTTTCTGTTAAAAACAGGTTAAAAAATACCTCAAATCTGAGATTTTTGAATGCTGGCCTGCAAATATATTTTCCTGGTCTGGAGTTTGTCTTATCATCTTTCGAAAAAGCATTTTCCTTTGCACTCACCCCCAGGAATGCATAACTTATTGATATATACTTGGTAAATAAAAATTGCATGTGGTAAGATATACTCAGAGATGTCTGCTATATTAAGATATATATGTTATGAAATGGTTGCCACAATTAATCTAATGGGAAAACATGGTCCAGCCATTCTGAAATGCAGTTTGTCCATGTCCTAGTTACTCCTCTATTGTCTTGACAAAACATCATGACAAAAGTAACTTATAAAAGAATTTAATTGGAGGTTTAAAGTTTCAGAGGATGCGTCCACGACCATCATGCTGGGCAGCATGGTAGCAGGCAGCCATGGCACGGCAGCAGTAGCTGAGAACTTTACATCTTGAGATAAGAACGAGGCAGAGAGAAAGCTAAATGGGAACGGCATATGCTTTGGAAACATCAAAGTCTACCCCCAGAGACACACCCCCTCCAACAAGGCCATGTTTACTAATTTGTCCCAAATTAGGACATACCCCATCAACTGCAGACCAAGAATTCAAATATAAGAGCCTACTGGGGCCATTGTCACTCAAGTCACCACAAGCCATGTCTTTTTAAACTAAACATACACTTACCTTGTGGACCAGTAAACATAGTTTTGGCCATTTAGCACATGGAAATGGAAACCGGGGCTTTCACACCAAAAGTCTGGCACATAGTCACTCCAAGATTTGCTTCATTACTAATAGACCAAAGACACCAAACAACCCAGATGTCCTTTTATGTGTGAGCAGCTGAAACATTATACATCCATCCTGTGGAATACTAAAAATAAAAAAAAGTATCCAACTTGAATGGTTCTCCAGGAAGTTATGCAGAAAATAATCAGGCAGGTCCAGAGAAATGGTTTGACCATTAAAAGCTAGGCAGACAAGCCAACACAGAGCTGACATATTATATGATTCTATCACATGAGATATGTAATTTTGATATTAAAAGTGCACATATAGAGAGAGGGAAATCACAGTCTTTAACATGTGACTTCTAAGGTCATTCTGAATGTTGCAAATTCCCAGAAAGTCAAGGAAAAACCACATTGGTTTCAAAATGATACATAATTAGCATTCATCATTCATAATCTACTTCAAGGGCCTTACCTTTATCATTTTGCAGCAAAGAAAGCTAACGAATGTGTTTTCTAACCAAGAGGCCTGGGATCAACTAAACATCTATGTCTCCTCCAAATTAGATGAAAGATAGGAATGGTCCTGAGGGCTGTTTAAATCCTATTTACTCCTAAACGCTATATCTCGATGTTAGCTGCTGGGACCTGAGAAATACTGACTCTGCAAACAAACACTCTAATCGCCCATGTTCCACACATAAGAAAACAGAATATTTTGGGAAAGACTTATTTATCTACACAACTGCCATGTGTCAGGGGGACACTGGGGACAGAAGCATGGTCTTTTGATCATTCTTTAGCCCCTCTCTGGTCATTACATCACTCCAATACATTGGGCAATAAACTTTGTCCTTTGTTTTGACTGAATCTTTGAAAACAATACTCAACACATTTCTTCTCAAGATAATTTATCCACCACCCCATCCCCCTTTGGAGAATGCTAGAGAATCTCTGTTGGACATAATCAGTGCTTGATCATACAGTGTATATAACCAATAATTTTGATGAATGAGGTATGTAACTTTTATCACACACTGAACCATAAAGTCCTTATGAGCAGCTTCTGCCACCACAGGTGTTCAATGGGCAGAAGAATAATTGAATAATTCAGTTGAACACTGCGAATACAGAAATCATTAAAGTTAGCGAAGGATATAATTTTATCTATAGAGGAAATAAAAGTTTGAAACAGATGTTAGAAGGGAGAGAAGGATCAATGGCTAAGAGCACTTATGACCGGCCCTTGCACATGACCTGAATTCAGTTTCCATCACCCACTTCAAGTGGCCACAACCACCAGTAACTCTAGCTCTAGGGAATATGAAACCAATTCTTTTTCCTCCATGGACACCCGAGCATACACACAGTATGCACATTTACACAGAGAGAAACATGTGTATATGTAAATTTAAATATGGAAAGAAAGGTTAGGCAAAGAAACGCTTATCTATATAACTTCATACTGAAGTTCCACCACTTTAAAAAGTCCACCTCCCAACTTTGAATTTGCACTATTTGTATTGTCCTTTTCTTTCTCATCTGAGGCGTGTTTTAAGGAGTGTTTACACAGTATAAATCAAAATCCTTGGAACAGGTTGTCTTCTTACAGTGCTTATGATTTCTCTCCAGTTGTTTGTTCAAATATTTCTACCTCCACAGTCAACTTCATAGAGGAGGTGAGTAGAAGTAAACAGAATCTTCTCATTCTACTGTGAAAAACACCAAACCCAGAAGACTGAGAAACCCTGTAGGACTCGAGCAGCCAAAATTATTCTTTTCCTCAAAAATCAGACACCCAAGTGCAGAACTGGTGGTTTCTGTGTAGGTTGATGTCTACTAGGAGCACTCCCCCTTCGCTGCTAGGATGTCATACTAGATTTTACTATTTCTTAAATATTGGAGCACTCTGCCTTGGTTTAGAATTCAGATAGTTAGTGTCATTGTGTGAAGGAGTGGGAAACCATGGGTGATATGTTTACAATGCTGCCCCGTTTCACTACATTGTGTGTAAATGTGGGGGGATGTGTATGCACATGTGTTTACAGGTGTGTATGCATGCGTGTATGGTGTGCATACATGTATGAATACAGAGGGCAGAGGCTGATGTCCAGTGTCCTCCTTAATTGCTTTGTAGCTTACTTTTTTAGCGACAGTCGCTTGCTGAACCTGGGGGCCACTGAGTCAATTAGACTGGTCATAAGCCTAGGGGATTCCCCTGTATCCACCCTCATAGTCTTTGAATTACAGACAGAAACATTCTGCACTTAGAGGTGTGTTTGTGTGTTTGGTGTGTGTATATGTGTGTGGGGGGGTGGATTTTAACTCTGATCTCAGGTCCCCATGCTTGTACAGTAAGAACTATATTGACATTATTGAGCCATCTCCCCAGTACCATGCTTAAATGATTAAAAAAAACTAGATTCATTTGCTTCATTTTTATGTGTATGAGTATTTGCCTGCATTTATGTATACATAATGTGTATATTCCAGGTAACTGTGGAGGTTAGAACAAGGAGTAGGATCCCTGAAGCTATGGACAGCTGTAAAATGTCATGTGGTCACTGGGAACTGAACTTGGGTCCTCTAAAATAGCATCAAGTGCTCCAGCCTCCCTTATGTGATTTTCAAATTACTAATTCTCTCCTCTCCCTGACTGTCTGGGCTCAATAATACTGTCTTTTTGACTTATAGTTATCTCAGATTACATACTTTTGAAATGGACTTATTGGTATAATTTCTGTGCACAAATTTGTTTTTCACTCTGTTGACTGAGGTTTCTGCCCCACCCGGTCCTGCATAAAGAAACACACAGAGTCCTGCATTAATTATAAACTGGTTGGCCTATTAGCTCAGGCTTCTTATTAACTCTTATAACTTACATTAACCCATAACTATTGTCTGTGTTAGCCACTGTGTTACCTTTTATCAGTGAGGCTTTCTCATCTTGCTTTCTCTGCGTCTGAATGATGACTGCAGACTGAGCCCTTCCTCCTCCCAGAATTCTCCTGTTCTGGTTGCCCTGCCTATACTTCCTACCTGGATACTGGCCAATCAGCATTTTATTAAAACAATAGAAGTGACAAATCTTTACAGGGGTACAAGACCGTTGTCCCACAGGACTCCCCTGCCCCTCTTTTTACCAAAACAAAACTCTGAATCTTATATCTTTTGTTTAGTTTTCTTCCTGACCATTAGACATAATAACTTGTAACCAACATTCTAAACAAAGACAAATATCCATAATCCATTTTTTGGGAATGTGGCATAGTTTTCAAGGCTACTTTATGCTGATTGGGGTTGCTAATAATCTTAAGGGTACCTAAAGAAAATTTAAGATTGTGATCAAGTCCTCACTAGAATATTCTGTGAGGGCTTGATCATCTCAGCTGGCAGTCTTGAAGCTGTTGGGGTTGTAGAACTCAGAGGAAACACTGAAATGTAGGATCAGAGGTCCTCTGAAATGTAGGATCATCTAGGCCATCAACTCCTATCAGAAATTTCTAAGGGGGGGTCTTTCTTTTTTGTTTGTTTGCTTTTTTATTTTTTTATTGATTTTATTGAGATATACATTTTTTCTCTGCTCCCCTTCCTTTCTCTCCCCTCCCCTTCAACCCTCTCCCATGATCCCCATGCTCCCAATTTGCTCAGGAGATCTTGTCTTTTTCTCTTTCCCATGTAGATTAGATCCATTATGTCTCTCTTAGGGGCCTCATTGTTGTATAGATTCTGTGGGATTGTGATTTGTAGGCTGGTTTTCTTTGCTTTATGTTTAAAAACCACTTATGAGTAAGTACAGATAATAATTGTCTTTCTGGGTCTAGGTTATCTCACTCAATATGTAGGGGCTCTTTCTTAATCAAACCTGATTTTTCTTAACACAGAATGAATCCATAGCCTCTCATTTCCTGTNTTGTAGGCTGGTTTTCTTTGCTTTATGTTTAAAAACCACTTATGAGTAAGTACAGATAATAATTGTCTTTCTGGGTCTAGGTTATCTCACTCAATATGTAGGGGCTCTTTCTTAATCAAACCTGATTTTTCTTAACACAGAATGAATCCATAGCCTCTCATTTCCTGTGGAAACAAAAGCAAAACCTCTTCTCCAAAATAACTTATCTTTTGACTTAAATTTTGAAGTAAGGCATTTTCAAAATATATATTAGATTAATCCAGCAGCATTTATAATCAAATGTCTTTTAGAAACTGTTGCTCCTTTTTCAGCCATCAAACAATTCAAAGACAACACAATACCATACAGTAACCAGATTCTCTGTATATTTTCCATCTTTATGTGGCTTTATTTTAAACTATTATATTTATCTTTATTTTTGTTTTATTTTTTGGGTTTTTTTGAGACAAGGTTTCTCTGTTTATCCTTGGCTGTCCTGAAAATCACTCTGTAAACCAGATTGTCCTTGAACTCACAGAGATCTGTCTATCTCTGCCTCCCAAGTGCTGGGATTAAAGGTGTGTGCCACCACATCCAACTACTCTCTTATTTTTTTAAGGACTTTATCCTTTTTTCCTCTCCCAAGCCTACATATATATTTTAAACACACTGTAAACCATTTAGAGGTTTTTGTCTGAATCTATCTTTACTGTATATCTCTCTTTTTCTGACCACATGATTCTTTAATTTTCTAAGCAATACGGTTAGGATTAAAGCCGTGGCTTTGGCAGTTGGATCCACCCCATTCTTTAGCTTTTGAGAGTCTAGATTCATTGTGGAGGTACTGGCAGGAGCCATGTTTACTGCCACAACTCTATGGAGTTTTAAGGTTTCTGCCACCACCAAGAAGCATGCTGTTGGCTATTCATGAATATGATTTAAGTGTTTTGTGGTGGGGCTTCTTAAAAGAACTGCAAGGTTTTGCAGCTAAAGCTGAGTCAGGAAGCCTCCTTTAGGCTTCCTTCCAAGAGACACACTTGCCTCTAGCAAACAGAGCCCACCTGAGAAAATGTTGCTACCAAGAAGCCATGCTTAACTCTTTTTTTTGTGTGTGTGTGTGTGTGTGTCTAGAATTACTTCCCAAGCTCTCTCAGGTTTTATGTGGTTGTAGTTGTCCATGTTGGCACCACTTGTTGACTGAGGTTTTTGCCCTGCCTGGTCCCACAGTCATTCAGTCCCAAGAAATACACAGATGCCTGCATTAATTATAAACTGATTGGCCTATTATCTCAGGCTTTCTTGTTAACTAACTCTTACATTAACCCATAATTCTTGTCTGTGTTAACCACGTGGCTTGGTACCTTTNGTGTGTGTGTGTGTGTCTAGAATTACTTCCCAAGCTCTCTCAGGTTTTATGTGGTTGTAGTTGTCCATGTTGGCACCACTTGTTGACTGAGGTTTTTGCCCTGCCTGGTCCCACAGTCATTCAGTCCCAAGAAATACACAGATGCCTGCATTAATTATAAACTGATTGGCCTATTATCTCAGGCTTTCTTGTTAACTAACTCTTACATTAACCCATAATTCTTGTCTGTGTTAACCACGTGGCTTGGTACCTTTTATCAGAGAGGCATTCTCATCTTGCTTTCTCTGCATCTGGGTAACAACTGCAGACTGAGCCTTTACTCTTCCCAGAATTCTCCTGTTCAGGTCACACTGCCTATACTTCCTGCCTGGCTACTGGCCAATCAGCAATTTATTAAACCATACAACTGACAAATCTTTACAGGGTTCAAGACCATTGTCCCACAACACTATAGTCATAGAAATATCCAATGCCTACCATAGATTCTGAAGAAAGTTCCAGGTGCTTTTAAACCTTTCCTTCCCATTACTGTCCTATGCCCAACCAGATCCTGACAGCTCTATTCCCAACTACATCACAAAGATGCTCTCTTTCCACTGTTATACCCCAAACAATTTTGGTTAAATAATCAACAAATATACATTATTCACTTTCTTCTGGCTCATAATTCAAATATGTTCCTAGTTTTAAGTCTTTCAATAGCACAGTGTTGAGGAATATCATTCCTTACAAAGTCTTCAGTTGTCTTATTGAGGAAGACAAACCAAGTTGTGTGTGTTACAACCATAGTTCCTCACAGGATGACTCTAGCAGGTGCTACCTACTTTCTTACAAACTAAGCATCTCCAATCTATGACCAAGTTACAAGGCTGTTAATATTAAACTCTTCAAGACACCTGTACAAGGTCCAAATTGAACTTTGTCAAAGAAGATTAACTTCCTTCTCATAGTTCTCTGTAGGTTTTGAGGCACATTACCTCTAGGAGAATGTCAAGGTGGTAGATATCAAATTTGTTGATTTTCAGTTACTTTGGTTACAAAAGAATCAACCTTGGATAGAGGCTGTGGGACCAGGGCAAACTGAACACATTCAGATGACAATCGGTCTTGACAGCAGATGGCATGAGTGAGAGCACTCAAGGTACCCATCCCAGTCTGGGGTCTCTTTTCATGGAGGCTAAAGTAAGAAGGATCTGGTTACCCAGGGGTGTACTTTGGGCAGATATTTATTTCATTTTTATATTTTTAAGTTTTTTGTATGATATATTTTGATCATGTTTTTCTTATCCCCAGATCCTCCCTACCCAATGTTATGTTCTTCTCTCTCTCTCTCTCACTCACTCACTCACTCTCTCTCTCTCACTCTCTCTCTCTCAAATAAACAAAAGCAAAAACCAAGAAACATATACACAAAAAGTAAAAATAAACAATAAAAATACTAATAAGACAAAAAAAGCCCAAAAAGCCAAATGAAACAAAAACATAATTGAGTCTTTTTTGTGTGTTGAACAACTGCTCCAGGACACAGGGCCTGCCCTAAGGCATGGTTAGTATAACTAGGGAGACTCGACTGAAGAAAATAAAGCTTCCTTTGTCAGCAGATATTAATGCAGATAATCTCTTATCTAGTGCTATGAGTCTATGGCTTCTCCCCCCTCTCAGTTCTGGGACCCCCTGTAGCTTAAACGTGTGCAGGCATTGTGCAAGCACCATAGTCTGTGAGTTCATATGTGCATCAATCCTGAGGTATCTAGAAGACACTGAAAAGCTTGCTATTCTTTTGAACTCTCACAATAACTTTTGTATGGCCAGCACCTGCCACTTCAGTGGGCAGCTGTAAAATGCTGAGGCCTGTTCTTAAACTGTGTTGAACCTTATTGTTATTTCTCATTGACACTTGCTTGAATTCCACATTGTTCTTATCTCATCCACTATGTCCTTTGCACTTCAGGTAAGGCTAAACCGATAAGTACTCACCTCACACAACTCTCTCTATAGAAACCCTATGACAGGTCACCAGCTCTCATCCTAACTGTATTCTACATTTCCAATGGAAACATTCAGAAAAGTCTATTGCCTTTATAGCACAGAAAAAACAGGACTCATGAGATATGCTCTCTCTAACCCTCAGTTTTAGTCCTGTGATCACCAATTTTCAGCCAACTCTTATACTGACAGTTTGTAACCATAAAAAGATCAGATTTTGCATCTGGAGCTCATGAAGTGGGAGAGAAGGAAGAGATAAGCTAAAAGGCTTATTCAGTGTGGTGGACTTAAGATTTACTTGGGATCCAAAAAAATGGGACTGATTACCCTCTCTTAGAATAATTTTATCTCTTAGAACCCAAAGGGAAGGAATTTGGCTCTCAACTGACACTATTTCTCCAGAGGATTTCCCTGTGTAGCCCTAGTTGTCTTGAAATTTGTTCTGTAGACCAGACTGGCTCCAAACTCAGAAATCTGCCTACCTCTGTCACCTGAGTGCTGGGATTAAAAGCATGTGCCACCACACCCAGCCTCAAGTGATACTATCTTTATATAATAAGGACAGAATTAAGGCAGTATCATTTTAATTAGTCAAATGTGATTATCTCTGGAACTTTGTTACTCTTGTTTTAGAAAAATATATCATATGTTTGATTCCAGTGACTACAATCTACTAGGACAGAATCCCTACTATTTCTGTATAGCATGGCATTAAGACAGGCACTGAGGAAATTAGCTAATTTTAAAAATATATATTATATTTTATATACATGTTTTCATTACAATATATATACATATATGTCAACTTATGTTGACATATGAAACATCAATTTACTAGATTATACCTTAGAATTTGTCAAAAATTAATTTTTCAAAGATGAAGTTCTAACCCAATATAAGCTTTTATCTGGGTTCAAATAAGCTATTTGTTGAAGAAAAGACATGGGGATATACTAAATATCCACAAACCCTGAAACCAAGAACAATAAATTTCAAGGGTATTTGGTTAAACAGGTGTATTCAGTCAGGGTGCCAGCAGGATATGAATGATACCCTTAAATGATTTAACTAAAGGGAGTTACAGAAGTGTGAACAATGTTAACAGTCAATGAGACAGAGTAAAATACAATGGAAGCCATACTGTGGCAAATCACTATGACCTAAAAGAAGGCAAACTTGAGTATTGCTAAATGGTGGCTGTTGTCTCCAGATGCTGGAGGATGAAGAGTAGCATATTTACTGAGCCTCCACCTTTGGAAAGAGATTAACAGGCTTCCCTGCTTTTTTGCTGGTTATAAACAAAGAGCATGTCTCCTTTCACATTCCCTCCAAACACAGCTGTAACAGTCTTGGCTCTTAGTGCTAGAAGAAGAAGAATCATACTGTGGCACAAGTAAAGTGAGTAGGAGTCAGAGCTCATTTCAGTAGGTGAGAAAGGGAACGTGGAAATTAAGTATGCACTCCAGAGTGGAAGGCAGACTGAGACTAGCAGCAACATCGAGAGACTGCACCTAGGATCTGGGCAAGTCAGTCTTGAGCCACCATTTCTCCTTCCTCTGTCAACCTCTGAAACCTTCTGGAGTGATCTCCTTCCTGAAACAGGAAAAAGAATTATTGGCATCCAATCTTCCCCACAATTCAATCTGCTACAATTAGCTTCAGGAATGTATATGGAGGTACAACCCACACAGTTGGGTTAACTAGGGGATTGAGTACCAGTGCCTTGCACATGCTCCTGGGTTGCAGTAGGGGAGGGTGACACAGGACAGGCTAGAGCCTGCCACCCCCTGCTGTGTTCTGCTCAGAGTGCTGTCTTTCCTCTTCCTTAGTGTTACTATTTCATACCCAGCTGTAATACTCTCTGTGACCCCAACCCTGTTGTTATAACCACAGTAGCCTAACTGTATGTTATGCTGCTTTTTGTTTAGGAAATAGCTTTTATAAAACGAATTTTTGTCTCAAGATTCAAATGCTGAGGACATAAACCCTGGCTTTCAGACAATCTGTGAAGACAGAGTCTTTGCAAGGATAGTAAATTTACATGTGCTATAGTGAACGCTAATGCAATATAACTGTAGAAAATTTGGTCACAGAATTTATACAGGGGCATAATGATGTGAAAAACCCAGAAAAAATGGTCATCTCCAACTCAAAGAGAAAGATTTAGGCAAGACTTTCTTCTTCATCCCTCAGAATAAATCAGAAATTTTCACTTTAACCTTTATACGTAAACATTTTAGACACATAGTTTGCATATTTATGATATAGATATGATATGATATAGAAAAATAGTTTAGATATTTTGGAAATGCACATACATAAAACATATTCATACAGAATGTAATAGAGACAAAAGTTGGTTTTGTTTCTTTAAAAGTCAATCATAATTAAGATTAAATAATATGCAATAAGTACAACAATTTGATTTAAAGTACTAAATCAATAACAAATATTCTACATGTTATGATACAGTATAATACATGAAGCTGTGTTCAGTGAGGCAATATCTCAGTGTTTTTAACTTATTCAGTTAGAAAAATACTACTCTTTGTAACAAATTACATTGTTTGATAAAATTCTGGCAATAACCCTAATTCTCACCAAAAACATAACAACAACATATGTTAGCTGACTTGATCAGAAATTATTTCCCTTATAAAAATATATAGTTAACATATGTTTTGCTTGTAAATTATGCATCCTTTTTGGTATAGGGGAGATGGTATTGAGTTACGATCTTATGTAGACCTGGACTGACTTCAAATTTCATATGTTGTAGATGGCCTTGACTCACTGATCCCTATACCTCTACCTCCCAAATTCTGAAATCAAAGGTGTGCAGTTTGAACCACCTCATAGACCTCAAGATATCATTTATTTCTTGAGACAATGCAATGCTACCCTTATTCCAAATTCTAAAATTTGTACCAAACTAAGCAATTCTGCTCATTTTCCCTAAAATAACTGTTTATATTATAGATACTCTAGAATATTTCAAAAATAACTAGGAAAAGTGGATTTCTTCAAGCTTTCTTTGGCATTTGATCATAGCTCATCTCTCAACTCTTTTCTGTTTTATGAATCATAGCAATCATCTAAACATGTTGTTTTGAGAAGAAAAAAGACTTAGAAGAATCAGATAGATATAGATAGATATAGTCTGTAGTTTAAATGTCAAATGATTGGAAAGTTATTCTGGTCTCCAAATACTGAACATGTTCTATGTGGCTGCCTAGCTGTCATTCACCATAGAAACAGCCATCTGACTTCAGTTGCACCTCTGAATCATGTAGCACACAGCGACACAGATCAGATAGAAAAATATCGAGTTAAACACACTCATCAATCATGTGTTTAACTCCTCTCCCTTCCCAAATTCTAAAAAGTAAAACAATGTAGAAAAGCTTTTTAAAGTTTTTTTTTTTACACATAGTCTTGGAAAGTGGGAAAAAATAACAGTAGATGGCTTTTTTAAAAATTATTTTATAAGAGAGCATAGACTAAAAAGGTGATCATATTAGCTTATAGAAATAAAGAAATCAATATTCACAGAGCTCTAACCCTAGGAAGAAGAGGTTCAAGAGGCAAGTTTCTCCACTCCTGTGTAGATATTTTGTTTATTTATTTATTTTGTTTTTTTAAGACAGGGTTTCCCTGTGTTGCTTTGGCACCTGTCTTGAAATTAACTCTTGTAGACCAGGCTGGTCATGTGGGTATTTTGATAGTAGCTGTGAGTCACACAGTGGAATCAAGTGGCCTTGTAGAAAGTGTATGTAATTATTCTGCTCTCCACTTCTCTTGATGCACAAGCCCCCCCTCAGTCCTTCTCTTGGAGAAGATGATGTTTACTTGAAGAAATTGAGCAGGAATATTACCTACAATGGGACACAAGTTTAAGGTATATGACTCAAAGTAAGGACATGTTTAAATCTGACCTTCAAACTTCTTTTTTCACAGTATACCTTTTATTGCAGTATGCTGTAATTAGTTGACCTAATGCTCTCTCCTGCTCACAAATGAAACTGGGTTATTTTTCTCTTGAAAACTAAATAGTTCTATAGAAATTTCTTCTAAAGTTTGACATTTGGTGATCCTACTTGAAAGTGTGACTTACTCCCTGATCTTCCTAAAAGGTTATATACCACGAATAAATATCACACATGCATACCTGCACATGTGCACACACACACACACTTGCATGCACACACAAATAAATGCACACACATACTTACACACATACCACAACTCAGGGACCAGAAGGAAGAAGGATCATGGTAAAAGAGGTCAGGGAGGACCATAGCAGAGCCGTGTATCCTCTGGAAATGACAGAGCCACAACACTGGCTAGCATGGAAGGGCACAGAGCTCAGGAACCTCAACTGCTGTGGGAACTCTTCCAGCCAATAGCCTTTAAAATACCAGCCAACTTTGGGTGTGAGGGCCTCTTGGATGCTGGATTTGGTTCCAGTTCCCAGCACATGCAGAGGACTGCAGATCATTACTCTTTCTGTGAGTTTATCCCCAGACAAATAAACCTTTGTTATACTCCATTCCTGGCTACTGTAGAACTCTTTTGTATGTCAACAAAATGGCACCTACCATCTGGAACATGGATACACATAAGACCTAAAAAAGCTTTTTAAATAAAAGGACTTCTAGACCCATAAAAACAGGAGTCAGTTGGAGCATCTTGGTAGCCACATTTTTTCAGATAGGCTCTATTTGCTGGCTGCATGCAGTGGTGCAGCTTCTTTAAGAGAAGGCTTCCTGGTTCATGCTAGTTGTTCAAACAGCTACTAGAAGCATGATCAGTTCTTGCTCTTTTGGGAGGTACTGTTATGGAAGCTTTAGATGGGATTTGTGAGCAGAATGCTACAAACAGCTTTGTGGCCACATAGACCCACCATGTCCCTGGAGCTAAGGTGGTGAGCATGGCTCACAGAGCTGACAGTAAATGTACCTTAGCTATATTAAAAAGCTGAGAGAAGCAGAGACAGCATCCAGGGCTGCAGCAGCCACACAGCTTAGCATTTAAAAAGCACTCCTAGTCAGAAAATGATTACAGATATGCAATAAAGACAGATTCAGATATATATAAATCTCTGAAAGGGTCATAGTATGTTTTAAAATTTTACATAGGCTTGGGAGAAAGAAGACAAAGAGTATAGACAGTTATAAAAAATAAAGCAAAGTTTTTAAAGACACAGTAAAAGTAATATAAAAGTACAGACAGACATAGATTAAAGGAGTAAAGATAATAAATATTAAAAAGTAATAGAAAAATAAATCACATAAAGATGGAAAATACACAGCGAGTCTGGATTATGTATATTATTGTGTTTTCTTTGAATGTTTTGACTGCAGAAAAACATTTGATTCTAGGGGCTGCTAAGCTAAACCAACATATATATGTTAAAGGTATCTTGACTTCAAAATCTGAATATAAGTATACGTTACTTTGGAAAAGAGGTTCAGCTTTTCTTTCCACAGAAGACTAGAACCTGTGGGCTCCTTCCAGGCTAATGTGGTTTGATGAAATAAGACCCCTCTAAAGGTGTCTGTGAACCCTGAAAGTACTTCACCCAATAAATAGCAGGAAGCAGTTTGGAGAAAACAATGGCCAAATTCACAAAATGATTGTTTATAAATATTTGTTTTCATTTAAAGGGGGTTGATTATAAGTGATCAAGGCTCACAGTCAATTTCTAAAAAAAATGGGGGGCATATAATATAAAGATGAATACTTTGCATTGATATGGATCTTGGTCTATTGATATAAAGTTAATGATTTGGTACACTGTGTATATGTATTTCTGCTCTTGTTTAAGGTATTATGTGTTTGTGTAGCTCATTAAAAAATATAATGTAAAGTTAAAAATTACAGATTAATAGACAGTCATCTATAGTAGCCAAAATGTAGTCATGTTAGTTAGGTTTTCTAGATGTACAGAGGTATATTTCAGATAGATAGGTAATCGTCAAACACTTCAAAGAACTGTATAATATTACATTTAAATAACTTAAGATTCTGTTGATGCAAGACACAATTGTTCCTAGCAGCACTGATCTATTCCTGAGAGAATGTTGGACACCAGAGAAACTCCACTTGGAGCTTGTTTTCTTCTTGCCTCAACCACTGGTTCAGACTGGACAAGCAGGATGCAAGTTAAAAGACCACCAAGTCTTTCCAAGACAGGATAAGATGATTTTTCAAATTTTCCTGCCTTTGGAAATGGTCTGTCAGATACTCTAGGCCTTAGCCAAAGTTGGTTGCACCAACATTGCAAATGAGACTTTGGGTAATTGCTCAGGTAGTCAGTTGTCTATGTCATTTCTTTTGCCTTTTGGAAGTTGCTTGACTGCACTTCCTATTTACTCAAATAATATTATTTCCCTTTTCAGGGCTTTAATGGGGTTGAAGACTAGATAGTCATAGTTACTTTCCTCTCATGACTTAGCCAAACCATTTTTAATATAAGATTTACACTCCCAGGATAAGATAACTATTGAAACATTTAACACATTTTTTTTGCTTGATGTTGTTCATGCTGGTTGTAATTCTAATATATATATATTATATATATATAATGTAATGTTTTGCCTCTTCTCCCTGGACAGTACTTGATATTTATTCTTATTGCATATAGTTTTGTATTAGGCTTAGAACTCTCTTATTTAGACAAAAGGGGCATGTTCTGTGGGAGCTCTTTCAACCAATAGCCTTTAAGTACTAGCCAACTTTGGGCATGGTCTCATGTACTATAAATGTAGACAAAAAAAGCATGCAAGGGCCTCTTGGCTGCTGGATTTGATTCCAGTTCACAGCACATGCAGAGGACTGCAGATCACTACTCTTTCTGTGAGTTTATTCCCAGATAAATAAATCTTTGTTATACTCCATTCCGGACTATTGTGTATGACAACACCCAACCCAAACAAAGCTATTGGCAATTGATGGCTTCTAGGATAAGGAAGAGTCAGTTTTCTCTAATGTGTTGACCATGTTCTATGAGATGGCAGCACCCCATGAGTACATGAGCAGCACAAATTGGACTTGGTGGGTTATTTTTAAAAATGAGGACACACAAAAAACATAAAGTTAAAAAGGGTAAAGCAGTTTGGGATGGGTTGGAGGGGAAAGATTTGGGGGAGGGATGGAGATAAATATAATCAAAATATATCTTATGAAACTTTCAAAGAATTAATAAAAGTATCATATTTAAAATAAGTATTAAAAAATAAATCATCACTAAATATAAATAAATTGATGTACTGTCTACCTACAGTCTCTAATCTGTACTTTAGTACTTCCAAATAAATATGAATAAGTATCCAATATAACCATGTGATTTTTTTAAAATGATTCCATGTCAGGCTATTTCTGCAGTGACAGAATTGTCCTGTGTCATGGTCAGAGAGTCTCCCCTCTCCTGTAGTTTTGCTGCTTCTATATTCTTGGGGGATCCTTGTGAATTTTTAAAGTTTCAGCTTTTCACAATCTGTAAGTTTTGTTTGCTTTCTGAAGCTCAATTAGGTTAGCATTTAAAGAGCATGCAGACATGAATTCAAGTGTTTCCTCTGTATAAATTTATTTTTTTAATTTTTTCTTAAGCATTAATTTGAGTCCATATAAATAAAATCTCAGCACTAGTCCAACTTTAACAAATATTTGCTAGTACTCCTTGAAAGGTTGTGTACATTTGCCAACTCCAGTTTCCAGTTTCTTTCCACTTATGCTGAGATTTACTGCCATTGGCTTTTCCCTGCTGGTCCCATGTCCTGATCAAAACCTCCAGTGGCCATCCAGTCACACAAACTGAAGTTAAACCAATATTCAGTGCTCATATTAATTATATTTAATGTAATGCTGTCCACCTTTCCATCAAGAATGTATGTAGTGACTCCTATTTTACTGTCCTAAAGCTTTGTAAATGCTCTATTTATTCTCTTCCCTATTTTAAATCCCAATTGGTATTTTTTTCCAAATGCTCTGATATCTCTCAAATTTCCTACAATCATTCTTCCAATTGCTCAAACAATTTGGATGCAGCCAGTCAGTTCTATTCCTCAGGACATCTCTCTCACCACTCTCCAAACTCCTGCTCCAATCTTGGCTACTTTATTTCTGGGCTTGGTCACAACTATATTCTTTTCAATGTTTCCGTCTGTTAGACTTGTGGCTTTGGGCCCTATGTCTTCTCTCTCTTCCACTCCCCTTTATTGAAGCAGGTACTCCAGAGCTTCCCCCACATGATAGAAGAAGCATGCTTCCCCATTGCTGTCTTTTCAGCATATAGAACTGTACTTACCACCATAGCAGCTCATTAAATATTTTATTATTCTAAACGAACAAATACTATGTATAATCAGGAGGTACAGTTTCATACTTAGACATGAATATACTTTATGGAATTATTTAAATCAAACTGGTTAGCAGATCACCTCTCCTACTTATCATTTTTCATAAGTGACACATTTAAGGTCTATTCTCTTAGAAGTTTTAATGAATAATAAACATTGTGACTAAATTTGTTAATCTTGCAATATAATAGATCACATTTTTTCCTTTTTTGAATGCTTTGTATCCTTTGTACGTTCTATCTCTTTTCCCTATCATACATTCCTTCATCCCTCCCTCTATGGTGATCACATTGTACTCTTTGCTTCTGTGAGTTTAACTACTTCAGATTTTATATATAAATGAGACCAAGCATATTTTTCTCATAGCTAATTTCACTTTACATAACATTTTCAAATGGCTTGGCTAATTTGATTCTTCAAAATCATGACAAGAAATTTGTAGAATATGGTAGAAGCATGTTTGTAGATATATTTTTTAAACCAGTGCATAATTCTCCTTAGCAATTATCTGATAGCATGAATAAGACTTGAAGTGAAGTTAGGTTTAAGTCCTGGATTGACCATGAGCCTCCAGTGTAATCTTTTCTCCTGTCTGAGTTTTTCATTGCTGTCTGCTAAGTTTGGATATTGAATGTCTCCTAAACACTTGGTTGGCCACCCCTGGTAGCAGAAAGTGTAGGAGATTTGACTTAGAAAAGAGAAAGTGCAAAATTGAAGGCAGGACCTTTAAGAAGATACTGAGTCACTCATCCCTCTCCTTTTCTCTGCTTTCCTTCACTCCACGTGTGTGTAGGCTTCCTCAGTCATGTGTCCCCAAGACAATGCACAATGCTACCACAGACCCAAAGCAGTAGTGGTGACAGCATCTAAGACCAAAGGCTGAAATCCATATTTTCTCCTCACTGTGAGGACAGGAGCTATGTTCCATTCACTGCAATATTTCTGCTCTCCTTCACAGGACCTCAGCATCGATGAAACTCAAAGTCATCCATGGAAATGGACTAAATCCTCTCAACAATGTAGTAATTATTGTTGCTTTTGACTTTCTCGGGCTGATTGACTCCAGACTGCCCAGGTTTTTAACTCCAGGTCCCAGGCTGGGAGTGGTGTCTGTGCTATGAATTACAGAAATGTAGATTTTTTTCCTCTTTGAGATGAGCACTGATCTCTGAAATGTAGAACTGTCCAGCCTAGAGGTGTGGCTACCCAAGGTTGAGAGAAGGTGCGCAGATCAATTAATTCACTAAACTACCACCAAGGGAATTTATCTTGGGAAATTTTTAGTCAATAGCAAAATAAGTAAAAACAAAAATAAAAATTGCTAATTCTTTAGTGGCTTGCTTTTTCAAAACTCTATTCATAGTTTATTGCCATATTTGACAGCAACCACAAACAGGTACAGATGTTCCTATGTTCTTCTCTTTCCCACTTAATTTCAAAAACTGTTCTGTGTTCTTACCCATTTCCAACATCCCCATCCTGCTGCTTCTCCCTCTGTCTTCAACTCTCAAAAAGTTAACATTTTTCCAGCTTTTCTTTAAAAAAATTTGTGTTTTTTGAGATTGTAATATGATTACATCATTCTTACGATCCTTTTCCTCCTCCTATGCCCTCTCAGGCACCTCCCCATGCCCTCTCAGGCACCCCTTCCTGCTCTTTTTCATATACATACAAGTAGCTTACTTTGTAACAGAGACCTTGTTCTGAGTTCAGTTTGAACTTAAAAGGTAAGCAAAGATAATTTTCTTTCTTTTAAGAAAAACAAAACAAATACATTCATTTGGAGTTCTTTAGATGCATACTTTAGTGGTGGATGAAAGATATGTACCTCTGCCAAAATCAATAATTAGCTGTCTCTAAACTGACATTTTTAACTTTCTTGACAGACACCAGGAGCATGGCTGGACCTATGTGCATTCATCCTGCCCAGATGTTTGTTATTCTCATTAGTACCATTGCCATGCTCCTCTGGTATAAACCTCTCTGGTCCACATCCAGGCATGCTCCAAGCATCTTAGCTGAGCTGTTTTGCTACTGAGCTGAGAATTTTCTTTCAGCTCTGGTGAGGAAGGCTTGGGGAAATATGTAAATTTGTGCTGCGGGGATTTCTATGTGTGTGCATAGTCTTTAAGGGAATGCATGCAGCTGTAAACTGAAGCTGCTGAGCACTGGCTCTATGAATATTTCATGTTTCTTCCTGGACATTGCCTTTGTAACCTATATCTAAACTCAGAGAAAAAAGAGTGCCAAGAGGCCAGTTGTCATAGGAACAGATGTAGCAATGGAAAGAAAACAAACTGTTGGTTTAGGTTACTGTGCTGGGTTAGGTGAATTCACAACAGCAGTGTTAAAAAAACAATGCGTTTAATTGCATTCTCCTGTTGGATGTCAAGACAATGTCAAAAAGGTTCAATACTCTCCAGACCAATGAGAGAAATTTTGATTAACATAAAATAACTAAGGGCGCTGATATCAGCCTAGCCAGACTAACAAGAACTAATGAATAGAAAACTCATACTAACTCTATGCATATGTACATTTATTCAGAGAACTTGTAAATATATAAAGTAAAAATTAGCAATGCCTTACTCATAGGCCTCGGAGATGTTAACACTATAGCTGAATGTAAAATTTTTAAATGACACTATCAAAACTTGACCTAACATATATATGTACTACACACACAGTCTTAGTGACTTAACACACATATATACTAGACACATATAGTCTTCGTGACCTAACACACATATATACTAGACACATATAGTCTTCGTGACTTAACATACATATCTGAAAGACTGTGACTAACAGAGTCTAGGAGATGGGTAGACACAGTGTCCACAGTGTCCATTTGCATAGCCACTGGTGAGCCTTTCAGGCCCCAGTGTGCAGGTCAGGTTAAATTCAGTGGGTCACAAAACAAAACAAAAAGTCATGCATATGGTAAAAAGATTTGTAGGGAAGAGGAGTGGTTACCAAGGATTAGAGGAAGATAAAAGAAGACTGAGAGAGAGCAATTGTAGTAAATTCTATATAAATATATGAAATTGTCATTGAACAATATTTATTAAAATTTAAAAGTTAACATGTGAATGCACAATTATTAAAACACAGATCATATCACATTTTTTCTTATAAAATAATAACTATATCCAGCACACACTATACACAGTACACACTCCATGCCATCCAGGACATCTCCGTCCAGGTGCCTCACAAATCTATGAAGCCCTCAATTTCACTGCAAACTGCTCAGTAGAAATCACAGTGGCAATTCACTACACACCCACCAGCATGGCTAAATGAATAAAAACAAAAATAAGCCAAATAATGCAAGGATGTGGATGAACCGGAATTCTCATGCTGTTGATGGAAAATTAAACTGGTGTGCAGTCATTTTGCAAAACTGTTTCCATTACCTATTGAAGCTGAACATACATGCACCTTATGACTCTGCAACCCACTTCTTTGGTGTATTCCCTACCATTACATGTTGATGATGTCATGTTCAAAATCATTCAGAATTGAACTATCTGTGGGAGCCAACACGAAGATCTGGAGCAGAAGAGAAAATTGAGCTGTACCATTCACACATTAAGCACAATGTAATGATAAATATCAACGACAACAAATATATGCAAGAGGTAACAAAGGCAACCAGTGAAAGAAAGAGGACCTGAAACAATATCTGTGGCAATGGTATGCTTTCGTTCAGGTAAGTTTCAACAATAGGCAAAACCATTCCAAGGTGGTAAGAATGAGAATAAACTTAATCACTGAGCAGCCGATAGTGACCAAGAGAGGTCTGTATGTAGCCCGTGGGAGGCTGGTAATGTTCCATTTCCTGTGTTCAGCTGACGAGAGATGGTTGATTTAGTATGGAGTCATTGGCCTGTCATGCTGAATTTGTTCACACTTCATTCAACTGCTACATTTCAAATAAACTCCAAATAGAATGGAAGAAATGATTTTCTTTATTGCTAACTAGCTTGTTAGAAGCACTATCAAAGTATTTTCATTATCTGAACTTCTTATGCCTACTCTGGTCAACCACTGTTCTCTTGCTCACTGTCATGCGTTATATCGTTTGTATTCTTCTGTTGGTTGTTCTCATGTGATGTTCATAAAAACAGACCTTTGACATTTCCAAGGTAATTCCCCTGCATTCAAGTCACCTCTTCTTTAATGGAGGCCATTAGTGAGGGGGGTAGCTCCCTAGTTACCTCTGCTGCTTCCTATGAGGAAGGCAAGGCTTTGCTGTCTGCAGATGAAGAGGTCTATATTGAGCCATAATCCTCCTTCTCCCTACCACTGCAGGCACCTGGCATGTTTAATTTGTATTTCCTGTATTCTAACCATTTTCTCTTCCTTTCAGAAATATGTGAGGAAGCAATCACTTTCTTGCATGCCAACTTTTGAGAAGCTTTTAATTAAAAGAAGGATATTTATAGAAACATAAATTACTTTGCCCCCCATAGTAATTATAAACTTCCTTTGTTATGTGAAAAAATGTATAGCTATTCATTGATTTATATGAGAGTAAATGCAGGTTGCATAGGAATTTAAGATGTAGCTGATATAATGTACTAACACAACTCGATGACATTCTTCTCATACAACTATATAACTCTTTTTCACTGCACAAAAAATTCATAGATTAAAATAAATGTCCACTCATAAAGGCATTTATTAATAGAACACTTTTTCTTTTCATAAATTAAAGCATATTTCTAAATGTGAATACCAAATTTTATTCCCACCAGAAACAGCTTTAACTCTTCCTGCAGTCCTATTGGTGAGTGACAGGTATGAACTCAGTAATGTCTTAGTGACTTTATGTCAGTGTGATACAACACCCTGACCAAGGCAACTAAGGAAGGAAGGTGTAGTTTGGCTTACAGTTCCAGAGCGTGGCAGCAGCCGGGGAAGATGACCACATTGCGTCCACACTCGGAAAGCAGGGATGAATGTGAGGAAGTGATCCACTCACTCTGTGCAACACAGTTCATGAACCCTTATGTAGAATATGATACCATTCATAATTTAGATTCGCCCTCCCAAATCACTTAACTAATATAATCCTGCACAGGCATGCCAAGAGTACAGTCTCCCAGGGCATTCTAGATCCTTCCAGATTAACGACACTAATTGTCCCAATGAATGACAGCATTGTTGCACCAAATAAGTCAACTGAGGTGTTAACACCTTCAACAATTAATCATTAATAGATTCTATCACTTTGAGAGTCTCTGCACTTTATACAATGGGCTCAAGTACCAAGTCTGGGCAGTGGTCATCATGTCATTTTAGAAGTGAGTTTGAGTCAATAAAGATGACAAGGTAAAGTGATTTGCCCACTGCATTAGAAAGAGGAGTGATATTTGGAATTTAGAGAAAGGAGTCACAGACACATGCCTTCACATATAGGCCTTTCCAGAGCGCATTGAAATTTTATATTTAGCCAGTTTTCTTAAAGTAAGTGACCATGTGGTGGCACCTAGCAAAGAGAGCACGCCTAATTTCATTAGTTGTCCAGGTTTGCACTACTCAATAAACGATAATTGCCAACTGTTTTCACTTCGCACAACATTCTGGGTTTTGCATTTCCTAATAATTATGAGGTATTTTTGTTTTGTTTTGTTTTGTTCTATTTATAATACATCTTTTCTTACGCTTGCATGGTTTCTGAATTGATTGCTGCTTTAGTTTCTATGGTAACTCTGCCAGTTGCCTACCTATAAATAGATATTTTATAATAGCAGGCATATAAAAGTTCAATTTTAAGCACACTTCTGCAATAGGGAGGAGAATTGCTAGAAAAAGAATAACATATGAACCAAGGTTTACAGAAACAGGTATTTTATACCTGTCAGGATGTAAAAATAGAAGAGTAAAATTGAAAATTCATGTAAGTGCAGGCGGCAAGCATATGTGCCTAGCAAAGAATAGTGAAGCTTTTAAAAACAGAAATGTAGAGTTGGAAAATGCCTTAGTTTAGCCTCCATTGAAAAACGTGTGATATCTTCAAAAATAGCATCCGTCATCTACATATAAGCTCTAACAGACTGTGTTTTCTTTGTTGGCTCTTATAGGACCCTGTGGCACAGTTTTGTAGAAACTATAATGGGAGTTAGAGATGGAATACATATTACCCCTACTCCATCCCTTATCTTTCAAGTTTTCATATCATGATTTGTGTGTTATAGTGTGTGTACGTGTGTGTGTGTGCACGCGCACACACACACGCATGCAAGCAACCAAAAGTCAGAAGAAGGCATCACGTCCTCTGGAGCTGTGAGCCACTTGTCATGGATTCTGGGAATTGAATTCAGGTCCTCAGGAAGATTAACCAACGTTCATAACCACTGAGTCATCTCTCCACCCCCATTTCAGGATATTTGGTTTGACAAAATTAAGCGAGTCAGACTTTGCTTTGTGATTTCTGAGTCTCTATTTTTTTCTATGAAGTTTTTCTTACTTCAAGATTTAGATAATGTTCACCTACATTTAGTTTGATCATGATTGTTATTGTTTGAGAGTTCCATACATGCAGAGGATGTCTTTTAGTCAAGTCCCCCTCTGTTCCCCCAATCTGATTTCTCCTCTATCCCCTCACAGACTTCGTGTTTTTTTTTTAATTTCCACCTCTTCCCCTCCTCCCATTTTCCTCCCCTCCTCCCATTTCCCTCCCCCTCCCTCTCCAGTCCAAAGAGCAGTC
>LOJH01033209.1:0-16338 GCA_001685095.1 Ellobius talpinus | reverse complement strand
CTTGCTCATGATCTCCCTCCTTCTGCTCCTCATTTGGACCTTGGGAGCTCAGTATGTTTTTAGATGTCTGTAAGGAAGGTAGCCTCAAAAAAAGTTTCTAAAGTTTCATTGTTTTGTTACATTCTGTAGATTATGAAATGTCATTTTGAACAAGTATTGTTTAATTCATTCTCTGACAAATTAAAATGCTTTTAAATGAGCAGATGGAAAGGCCTTCCTGGATTTTGTTTCTTTTAGTGAATTATGGGTGTTTGCATTAAGGCCAAACAATGTCAATTTCTTTATCAAAAATTACATAGAAGTTATTTATGTATAGGGTATTTTTGATAACTTAGTATAACCAGTTTTATGACCTGTCCTGTGAGCACATGAGAATTTCTGTACCCTTTGTTTTGCATTATAGGATTTGACTCTGTCCAGATCTACACTGATTGTTAGCTAGTTGGTTTTCTGTTGCTATAGGCAATGCCCAAGATAATCAGCCTATAAAGAGAAAGGATTTTGATTTTGGAGCCTCAAGTCCATGATCAACCAATTGGCCCCTTTGCTGTAGCTGTGTTCAGACAGTGCCTTGCAGTCGGGAGTGTATGTGGTAAAGCAAACTGCCTCACCTCATTACTGGGAAGGTAATAAAGAGGAGGGGAGAGGACTGGTATTCTGCAGCTGTCTTCATGGACACACACTAGCCTCAACTACATGAGGGCCTCCCACTCCACCCACTCCTTTTTAAGATAAGGTCTCACTGCGTAAACCAGACTGTTCTGGAACCTCCTATGTCAATCAGACTGGCCTCAAACTTAAGAGATCTGCCTGCCTCTGCCTCCTGAGTGCTGGAATAAAAGATGTGCACCACCACACCCTATACCCTATTTCTTACATAAATTTCTGTCACCTAATAACACTAAGCAGGAACAATCTGCACCTTGAGCTCATTCTGCCTCACACTTGTGAGTGTTGAGAGTAGACATCACCATGTCTGCAGACTTTCAGTTAATTCTTTGTCCTCTTGATATCTCATCTATTGAGAGTAGAATTTTACTGTATTTTCATACCTCCTTATACATTCTGTGAAGCTGGTTGGTCTTTTATTTTGTGTCTGTATATTAAGAAATTTGGTGAATCTTGCTGTATAATAGGTTGAAGGGAGACTTAAAAGTTATTTCCTGGTTTTTTTTTTTCATTGTTAAATTTCCACAGTCACTTTGTGTCTGTGAATTCCTGGAAAATTCAACTTCATTGTGTTGTGTAATCCTTTTACAAAGCTTGTAATTTGCCTAGCTTTAACGATGTAGTTTTTTTAGCCTAGAGATTTTACTACTTTGCCATCCTTTATGTTGATAGCTCCTCTCAGTTTGTTGTTTAAGGTCCACTTTCTGTGGTGTCTGGTAAACCATTTCAGTATGCAGAAATTGACTTGTTTCTAGAGCTTTTTCACAGGTTATAATTTTTCTTCCACTCTAAATTTTGTTAAAGAGATTTATGATATATGCTGTTATCTTACCTTTCACTTTATTTTCTCTTTTTTACTCTTGAATTATTTGCCAATTTTTTGGCTTTTTTAGTTTCTTTTTCAAAATGAATCTGTATTTCTTTGGGCAGTTCATAATCTATTTAGATTAACTGTTTTTGATTTCTGAGTCTAGTCAACTCATTTTAAAAATTGTTATTTCTGAATTTTTCTTATCCCGACTATGTTTCCATATTCTTACACAATTGTGTGAGAACATTTAATTTCTTATGGAATGTTATGTTAGAATTCCCTATGATTTTTTTGGAAGTCACAGGTGCTTTCTTAGTTTATGTTCCAATAGCTTTCTGTGAATGAGGCCTCTGTTTCTCTTGTCTCTTGGGTGGCAATTTTTGACAGATGTGTGAGTTCAGTTCAAGAGCTCCCTCTTCTGTCAGTGCAGCAACCGAAAAAGCTAGTGACTTGGGTGGAAGGAAGGTGGCTGGGATTTTCTGTGTTTGTTTGGTCCAGTGGGATCCTAACTTTATTTGGCTCCTCCTCACCATCATCCAGTGCAGCAGTTCTCAGCCTGTGGTTGAGATCTCTGGGGGTTGACTGTCCCTTTCACAGGGGTCACATACCAGATAATCCTGCATAGCAGATACTTATATTACAATTTATGACAGTAGCAAAAATTACAGTTATGAAGTAACATAGTGGGTGATTTTGTGTGTCAATTGGACCAAGCTAGAGTCATCAGAGAAGAAAGGAGCCTCAACTGCGGAAGCACCTCCTTGAGATCCGGCTGTTAGTGATCTCTGGGAAGAACCTAGCCCATGGTGGGTGGTGCCATCCCTGGACTGGTGGTCCCAGTTCTATAAGAAGGTGGGCTGAGCAAGCCGTGGGAAGTAAGCCAGTAAGCAGTTCTCCTCCAGTCTCTTCGTCAACTGCCTGTGGGATCCTGCCCAGTGTGAGTTCCCGTCCTGAGTTCCTTCAGCGATGAACAGCAATGCTGACGTATAAGCCAGATAAACTCTTTCCTTCCCAACTTGACTTTTGGTCATAGTATTTAGTTGCAGCAATAGAAACCCTAACTAAGACAGAGAGCAATTAAAATAATTTTGTGGTTGGAGTCTCCACAAGATGAAGAACTATATTAAACGGTTGCAGCATTAGGAAGGTTGAGAACCACCGATCTGGTATCTAAAGAGCTCTTCTACTTCCAGTCTTCCCCAACATAAACGTACTTTCTTATAGACAAGGGCTTTGCTCTTCTAAGTCTCTACTTCAGTTTTTATATGGAGTGGGGATGATTTACATTTAGTCTTAGGCCCTCCTGTTTCCTTTGTCTCTCATTCCTACAGTTTTCTAAACTCCACAGTTGACATGAAGACTTAGAGTGAGAGACTGAAAATTTTCTCCATTGAAATATAAAGCTTTCTGTTTAGAGTTTTTAATGTTTTGTCCTTTGTAGAATCTTGTCTGCTTTTTTTGTCATTGTTGATCTGTGAAGTGTGTAAGGGATGTGTTAGGATATTTAGACTCAATACAGTTACTTTGGTTACTGTCCAAAGAATTTCTAAAACTTTATGTTCAGAAGTATTTGGTGCCTATATTTATATTCAGTATTATCTCCTGTGCCGTTGGCAATGTTGTTTTAAAAAGATCCCCAGTGTTGTCTGGAATTTTCTTCCAAATAACTGACCTTTGGTGCACATTTCTGTTTTGGCCTTTTTTTTTAACCTTAACAAAATAGATCAATAAAATGTAGCAAAACACACACACACACACACACCCCACACAATGTAATTGTTTCCATACACTTCAATGGCAACTGTAGAATATCTTTGTATAATATGGATTTTAAGCAGAAGAAATAAGTTCAGTAAATACAAGTTCAGCAAGACTAGGATAGCTTTACTGTGAGGCATTTTTTGAGGCCTGTGCCACAGAGCTGGTTCAGAGAGACACTGATGGCATAGTGCTGCAGCCAGCATAGTAAAGCATTTGGACCAAATGCCCTCTGCCTTTCATTGAGCACTTAATATATAGTGAGATTTTAAGGGAGTTTGAGTTTAAGAAACTATAGAAACTAATTAGAAATTGTGACCCAGGTAATAGTAGTACACACCTCTAATCCCAGCACTCAGAGTCAGAGACAGTAGGATTATTACAAGTACAAGGCTATCCTGATCTTCATAGGTAGTTCCAGGCCAGCCAGGACCCTGCCAAAACAAAACTTACTGCACATATTTTCCTATGCCCTGCAGGCACTTATGCTGATGTTAAACAGCAAAAATAATATTCCCCTGCCTTCATGCAGCTAACATAGGGAAGATACATGCAACAACTAATTAAGAAAATTGACATTTTAACTTGTAATAAGTGCTTTAAAACATCAATCAAGAAGTGTGTGAAAGGGGAGAGGAGACTAGACTACAAAATGAATGGTCTAGGAGAATATTTAAATTGTAATATGAAAGCTAAGAACTGAAGCAGAAGAAAGATAAAAAGTGAAGAGCCTTGTATAGGATTTACTAACTAGGAAAGAAAATAGATTAGGTTTCTTAAAGGTCTCTGAGATTCTTTTTACAGATGTATTGAAAGGAGATAAGGAGGTTTGGAGCCTATGATTATTAAATGAGCTGGCAATAAATGATTTGGGACTAGGGTGGTGACAGAGGAATAGGTTTAAGATTGGTAAAAAGCAATAGGACCTTGCTTAAGGACTAGAGCTGGGGGAGAGAATTGAAATAGAATAACAATGTATGATTGGTTAGATGGGGTGAAAGAATCACGTTTAGAATATTCTGAGAGACTGGTGAAGTATCTGATGAACTTGTGTGTAGATGAGATCATTACAGAGGCTGAGCAAGAAGAGGACCTAATGCAGAACCCTTAGAAATAGGCTTTGCCTTTATCATAAAGCTTGAGCAGAGGCTGTGGCTGTGGAGATGTCAGCACTCCAGCTACAGCTGCTATGTGACATAAATGATAGTCATTGCCAGTGCTCATGGTGAAGACTGGAAAGTGAGAAGAAAGCCATGCTGAGTGCAATAACTTCACAGACCGCCATGAACTACTTACTTCCTGGGTTAGGACTGTGTCTTCACTCTTGTTCCCTTGTCTGTCTCATTCTTTGGGAATGTAAGTTGTCTTTCTGTGGCCTTTTTCATGTTGCAGGTTTTTTTTCAAATGTTTGATTCTCCTTGGTTAGGTTATATTTAGAAATGAGGCTTCAAAATCAAATACATGGTCCATCTTGTCTATCAGCTAATTAGGCTTTGCTGCAGGGAAAACTGACAAAAGAGCGTAGCAAGTTGAAGGCAGAATCCTAAATTCAAGAGTAGTCAGCTTATTCCCTTATGTGGAGTTAGAGAACTGACAGCTCTTTGAACAGAAATTCAGCCTCATAACCCGCATCGGCCCTTCTACAGTTTACTGTTTATATGTGCATAGGTGGTGTGGGTACGGATGTGCCTGTGTATAGAGATGAGAGGACAGTGGGATCCAGGGATTGAGCTCAGGTCATCAAGTGTACGTGGTAAATGCTTCATCCCATGTCTGAGTCCAGCACAAAGGTAGTGACTTCTTAAGTCACTGTTCTTCATTTCTTTCCACAATTTTATTAAAGTATCTTCTATAGAGAAGCCTGTTTGTATTTTCTCCTTGTGTACTCTAGTTATTTGACTGTGGTTTTTCAAAAGACTTGGGGGACAAGAAATAAATATACATATGTATTTAACTCACCATCTGAACTAAAACCTTGGCAATAGTAGTATTAAGAGGTGAGGTGATACTGTGATACCACTTTAGAGTTCTTTCTTTTTCCAATTAAATGAGCTTTTTATATTTAACAAAAAATTGAGCAAATTTTGTATAAAAATACATGCGGCACTAGAGTGTGTTCTCTGGAAGTGCAATTTGCACTCTTAACCACTGAAGCATTTCTTACACTCTGCGTGTATTCTAAGTCTGACCTGTAGTGGAAAGCATGTATCTGGGTAGGTCCTCTTGACTTGAATTCTAGACAAGGAACAAAACTAATAACCAGAATTAAAACTTGCTACTTCCATGTGGTTATTTACAAACGTAGTTTAGTTCTTCAGTCCTCAATTTCGAGCTTTATGAATCGTATTTTCATATTATCTTTGAAAATACAGGGAGAGTTTTTAGATTGATGTTAGACCAGTTAACTGTCACTTGGCACAAATAACTTTTTATAGTTACTGTATAGCATTTTTGGCATGTTTGTATTGACTCTCATGAAAGTGTGTTCCTGTGTTTGTAACTCTGGGTTGAATCATTAACTTTAGTCATTTCCTTTTCAACTTTTCCTCTTGTCTCCAGTCAAACACCACATCCTCAGTGGTGCCTTGCTGGTCACTCCATCTGAACTGTTGGCTTCTGCTTCACAGTGTTGTCACCGCTGTTTAGAGTTTTTCATTAAGCATGCCTGTATGTGTTTTTGGTCTGCCTTCCCCACTAGAAAGTAAGTGTTGTGAGATTATTTCATTCAGTAATGTGTCCTTTGTGCCTAGATCAATGCCTGGCAAAATGTGTGCAGTTCATGTTTAGTGACTGAGTATATGTTAACATTAGTTACTACTGCACTTTAAGTGCAGTTACCTCACTTTAAAATATAATTGTATGGTTATGTGTGGTTTGCATATTAAGAATTTTCACTGGAGGAGTTACCATACAACTCTATTTTAAAATCTATATCAAATTAATCTTTGGGGGCCAGCAAGATCACTGAGTGAGTAAAGAAGCACCTGTCAGAGTTTGATCCTGGAAACCCACATGGCAAAGGAAAGAGCCAAACCTGCAAGTTTCCCTCTCGCTGCCACTTAAGCACACACACAAATACACAATAAATAAGAGTAAAAAGTGTAAGAAATTTTGAACAATGGTATCAGTTTTTATTAAATAATCCCAGCTAGTTGAATTGGAAATCTGGCATACAAAAACCCCTAACGCAGTTAATTTAGTTCAGCTACTTCAGTTAGTGCTGTATACTGGGGGTGGCACCAGACACTTACCACAAGCTCCACCTCAACCATTTGTTAGTATATTAAACTCCTTTTTCTTGTACAGGTGCAAGTGGCATGAAGAAAATGATATTCTCTTCTGTGCTTTAGCTGTTTGCAAGAAAATCGCGTAAGTTTGAGGAGGAGTCCCCCTCAGTGCTTTGCTGTGCTCTGCAGGGAGTCCTTTGCCAGTTGTGCTTGCTCTTGCTCCTCAGCTGGGGTGAATGTCTGCTCACCTTTCTTACTGAAGCCCACTGAAAACAAATGTGGAGATTTTTCTTTATGTTACTTTTTACTGTTCTGTTTCACTACTTACGAAACAATTTATGGGAATCTTCAGAAGCATTTGTTGAGGTTTTTCCTTCTTGGGCCCCTTAAAGAGATAAAATTTTCTGCCAGCATTGATGAACATCACTTACTTGAATGGTGCCCTAAAACTGTAAATCAGTTCTTCTTGTTTTGTAGTGGAAGCACCTACAGCCCTGTTCTTGTTTGCTGTCTGGTGGTGTGACAAGCACCATGACCAGAAACAACTTAAGGGGGAAAGGATTTATTTGACTTACACTTCTAGGCCACAGCGCCCATCATTGAGGGATGCCAGGGCCAAGAACTCAAGCAGGAAACAGGAACCATGGAGGAATGCTACTTGCTGGCTTACCCTAGGCTCATGTTTAACTGGGCTTCTTATGGAGCTTAGGATTGGTGCTGACAGTGGTAGCCTGGCCCTCTGGGTTGGCTAACAACAAAGACAATGCCCACAGACCTGTCTGAACTAGACAATTCCTCAACCTAGGTTTTCTTCTCAGGTTGACTCCAGGCTATGTCAAGTTGGCAGCTGAAGCCAACTAAGACAAGCACCAAGTCTCTGGGCACTCTGCTAGCACCTTTCCATGCAAATGCTTCTTAGTTTTGGAGGAGTAGCTGTTCATGGCTGTGGCTTTATTTCTGCTTCTGCCTTCTTTCCTTAAACATTGGAAAATACTACTGATCCTTACCCTCACTCCCATCCCTTGTAGCAAACCTGAAAATTTATCTGCTGATCATGAGATTGCAACACAGTAATAACGTTCATGGTTTGAATGCTGCCTGTTCCCATCTCTGAATTTTAGATTTTCCTCAAAGATTTTCCTCAAAGTTAGAATAATACCTCTGAGATGTTTTCTTTGTTCAAAAACTTAACTGAATACTTTTAGTGTGAATTGGATGGAGTTGCTCTAGTGAGATCCGTCTTCTTTTTTAAAGGTACTGCATCAGTAATTCTCTAGCCACTCTGTTTGGAATCCAGCTCACTGGAGCTCATCTGCCACTACAAGACTATGAGGCCAGCAACAGTGTGACGCCCAAAATGGTCGTACTGGATGTGGGGCGTTACCAGGTAAGGAAACGTCTGTTGTTAGCAGAATCTTGGATATACGTAACATCTTTGAGGGGAAAATCTGTTTTCTTTTATTTTTTTCTTGTTTCTGGTTTGATTCTAAGCACAGTTTCTCTATTGGCATTTTCAAGTGAAGATCTATTTTCCTCTGTCATTTGGAGGTAGTGTCTTTGTTTTTAGCTTCTATACTTCTTCAGACCTTATTCCTAAAATTCCCAAGTTCCGAAGCTCATGCTGTCTATGCTACAGTACCTGGCCACCTGACTGGGGAACCAGTGGGCACTTTAATTGGGGCTCCTCATTAGAGTGGTACTTAACCAAGGGACTAGTTTTCTCATTTTTATTTTCACTTTTCCCACTACGTAATCCTTCTAGCTCCCAGTTCTCTGTTTCTTTACTTGTTCTCCTCCCCTGCCCCGTACCACATAAGTCCCCACTCCTATGATTGTATCCCATCCAGTGCTATTGCTTTCAGTCTCAACTTCAGATAGCCTCTTCGGACTCCCAACCATCTTCCTCTAGCAACTCAGTACTAGCAATTCTTCGACCTCTGCTGTGACCTGTAATTCACTTACAGCTCTGCTATCTCATGCTCCTTTATAGGAGCTACTGCATTGAAGTGTGTATAAAGTTGTGGCCTCTTGTTCATATTTTCTATTTACCACTTCCATCCCCACCTTTACTGCCTTCCATTCCAACTAAGAAATTTTAGTCTGTCTTTTCTACTACCTTATCTAAACTCCATTAATCCTCTTGTCTTCATCATACTTGGTTGACAGACTAATCCTAATTAAATGTAACTCTTCACTTCCACTCCTTATATTTGTGAATTGAAATGAATCTAGAATGAAACTACAATGCTGCCAGGTATGGGAGCAAATAATCCCCAAAAAAAAAATCCCAGCCTTTCTAGAGGCTAGAGAAAGAATTTCACAAGTTCAGGGTCAGCTTGGGCTGCATAGCAAGTTTGAGGGCAGCCTAGGCAGGTGAGACTATTTGGTCTTAAAGCTAAATAATGAAGGGGTGTCTTTGCCTGATATGTACAAGTCCCCGAGTTTAGTCAACACACACACATACATACACACACACACACATGCATACACACATGCACGCACCTACACACATGCAGGAAATTTCTATAGCACCATAATGACTAATCTTAACTAAATATCTTTTATGATCAGCTTCATCAATTCATTGTCATTGCCTGCAGTCATCATTTCTCTCGTCTAATTAATTTCTTAAGTATTATCTTTCAATTTCTTTCTCCTTTTCTCCCACCTTTGCTGTAGCCAATACTGATGCTGCTGCTTCTCCAGGAAAGCAGAATCAATCACAGATTTTTACATACTCCTACCACCTCAGCTATCTGCTTATACACTATTCTCTGCTTTTTCTCTGATATTAGTAAGTATTCTGTTACTATCTAAAATTTATGTATTATATCTTATTCTTTCACTAACCAAAGACACAGCTGCAGTGATTCTAATTTTTTGACTCTTTAGGGCTCCCTCTATTCTGAGTCATCTTTTGCATTTCTCTCTTTCTGTGTGTGTGTGTGTGTGTGTGTGTGTGTGTGTGTGTAGACATGCCTGCCCACGTGTGACATAGTGTACATGTGGTTGTCAGAGAACTTACAGGAGTTGTTTCTCTCCTACCATTTTGGGTTTCAGGGATCAAATTCAGGTCATCAAGGTTGGAACAAGCACCTTTTCCCATTTTGCCAGCCCTGTTATATAATCACTCTTACCAAAATAAACATACCACAATCTAATGTGTTTTAAAACAACAAACAAGCAAACTCTTAAGCCTGTGACCCTAAGGTCTCTGCAGTCACCTGTCTCCTCCTTTACTGAACACAAAACTAAACACTGGGAAAATACATATGGTAGTTTGCCTTTTTTTAATGTGGAGTTAAAGTAGGCCATTTAATAATTAATAATAAACATATTTCCTGTCATTTTCCTAATCCTTTACAGAAGCTAAGAGTTGAGAGTCCAGGATTCTGTCATTTCAACTCTTACAAACAGGAACAAAGGTCAAACACATCCACTGGTGAGTACTAAGATTGGGGTTACACCATACAAAGATCCCCGGGTGGGCATGAGGAGCATTTTGTTTGGAATTAGTTGTTAAAATTATCTGAATTTATTTTTTGTCCCTAGTGGAATGTAATATTCCTCAGACTTTTGTAAAGGACATTTCTGAGAAACCCTGTTTTTCTTACTGCAACTGCAGTTTCATAGTTTTGATGTCATAGATACATGATATGTTTTAAGAGATGAGAAATTCCAAAAGCTAATTACATGGAATTTCATTTGGTACCTAAAGAACTTCAATTGGGGTTTCTTGCCCTACAAAAAAAGGGCAAGACCTTTTTTCTTGACCTACTTGCCTTCTACTCATGATTTTTTAAATTATAATTTACTGAGAGTCCTACTGTGTGATGAAGTGACCTGAAATGCCTCTTTCAATCAAAAGTAAAGTTTCTGTGCCTGTTTAATTATCTTTTCAACACTCTAGGTGGTTACCCATCTGGGGTGAAAATTTTTGGCCCCAACAGCAGTGTTAGAGGAAGAGGGATCACCCGCCTGCTAGAGAGCATCTCCAGCTCCTCCAACAATATCCACAGATTCTCCAACTGTGAAACTTCACTCTCTACTTACATGTCCCAAAAAGATGGGTACAAATCTTTCTCTTCCTTTTCTTAATGATGGTACTTTTTGCAATTTCTGGAAAAATAACAAGCCTAACTTCCTTTCTGACTACAGTCATATTAAGCAGACAGATCACATCAATAGTAAATGTCACTCTTCTAAAAATGACTTAATTTGTAAGGAAACTATTTCATAGATTAAAAATAATTGTGGTTGGAGGAGAATTTTGGCATTCTTGCTTGTCTGTGTGTCTGTGTTTCCTTTATTGTCTTCTAAGACTTAATACTTGTGGAATGATGGGTGTGTCCCTAAGGTTCTGAATTCTAGAACAAAACTGGCAATTTCAGAGTATTTGAAAATGTTATACACTTCTTTCCCCTGAAGTAAAGGTATTAAGTTATCCATTACAAAAGACTGTAAGATAATATTAACTTAATTGTTCCCATTATAAAATGTTAGCCTTAGAGACCAAAGGCTATTTGCATTGCACATAACTAAGAAAATTAGCCTTTAACACAAATAATGATTTGTTATTTTAAATAGTCTTTGACGTAATTTGTCTTTGGCAAAAGAAACCAGTTAACAGGATGAAAGTACAGAACGAAAGATGAGAGAACTGCCATTTACTCCAAGTCCCAGAGCAAATAAAAAAACCAAACCATATTAATATAATTCAAGCCATTTTTCCCCTTCAAAAAGAATTTTTGGGCACTGAACTAAAAATTATTAATATCCTTCTTAAAACTAAACATTAACTGATATTTTCATTGGGCATCTGCTTAACAGGGATCTCCTCTGACTCCTGCAGTGGCCATAACCAAGGCCAGTGACTGCTGTAAGGTCACACATCAGTTATTGCTGTTGTGAGACAGGTGTTCTGGAACATTCGTGGCCCATGCCAGCCTTTCTTTGCCTCCTTGTAAGGGCAAATAATTTTAGCCACTTTGCTGTGCACAGACTTTTATTTTTGATTTGATCTGTGAGAAGGAACTTTCATTAGCCATGACATTAGTAAAGAGAGATTTATTCTACAAGGAAGCTTAATTGAAACAAAGAAATAGAGTGGGAAGACCCCCAAGAGAGTCAGCTTCACCCAGGAATTTACCAATAGGCGTTCTGTATACAGCACTGGAACAACATGGAAATATGCATCCCAGTAAACATCACAGGAACAGGCCTTACACATCACCAGAACAGCATGGGAATACGCATCACCAGTACAACATCACAGGCACAGGCTTACATTCATCTGACTGCATGTCTCTCCTGGGTTGAGACAGCAGCAGCTAGAGGCGTTCCGAGGTAAGTTTTTTAAGCCTCATGAACAAGGGGGGCTCATTGCCCAGTCATTGGCAATCGTCCAAACACCTGGTCCAGTATGCATGTCCACTCCCAAACATTGGCCAGATGTCAAGGATGCAAGGCACATCAACAGGTCTCTATCTTAATTAAAACAAAAACACTCCCCGTTCTAGAGCCTGAGAACTGGCCAAGTTCTCAAAACAGAGAGGTCATCTACAGTGCATGCCTTAGACATGAACTGTAGAGCCTTAACACAAGCCTCTCCATTTTAGAATTACTCTCCTGAGCACTGGAATTTGAAGCATGTACCCATAAAGGTACATGTGCCCACATATACTTACTGCTTTTGGTTGTAATTGTTTGGGTTCATGACTTAACCACTCTACTGTAAGGTTCCACTTCCTATGCTTAGTAGGTGTCAGCATCAGTAGTTACTGTTGCCAGTAGAGACACACAGTCTCAGAGCCTCCTCAGAAGGTGTAGATGAAAGAACCAATTACCATTCTTATCCTGGATAATCTCATATGTGCAGTGAGCATGCTCTTAAGCATCTGCCTAATGTTGGGTTTCGAATATACTAAAATGAAGACAGCTCCTGAGTTGAGTAATTCACTGTGGAGATGATAAAACACTGCATGAATTAGTAAAAATTCTCTTCAGCATGAGGGGAGATGGACACACACCAGAGGGAATCCAGAAATGCATCTTTGGAATGGCTTTCCACAAGAATGTCCAAATCCCTGAGTAGGCAAAAGAATCTTCCACAAACAGTCCTAGGACAGCCAGACATGGACATAAAGAAAACTCTTGGTGTCTTCTTCAAATTCATGCTCAAACTTAATCCTGTAGTTACATTGAGTTATTGGGTTAGGGAAGGCCATTCCGGTCAACAGGGCTCTGCCTTCCTCAGTGGGGGATGACCAGCACCTTACTCAAGACAGTTTGAACAGGGAGAGGAGACAGGGAACTGGAATTGGTATATAAAATGAGAAAAGATTATTTTAAAAAATAAATTAAAAAATGGAAACCAAAAAGAAAAAGTCAATATCCATGACTTGAGATGAGGCAACAATCTTGACACCAAAAACACAACAAAGGAAAAACTTGGTAAATTGTAATTCATCCCAGTTAAATGCAAAGAAAATCATCATTGTATATTAAAAGACTGAAAACCCATAGAATGTGATGAAATATTCACAAATCATTTATCTGGTAAGAGTAGCATTCAGAATATGTGCAGAACTCTCAAAACTCAGCAATAAACAGAAATTTAAAGGAAGCCAAGGATGGATATTTCTTCAGAAAAGAATTACAGATGGTCAAAGTGTGTGAAAAGACAACACCATTAACTGTTAGCAAATGCAAGTGAAAACTGCAAAATCATACAAAACACTTAGAAGATGCTTGTTACCCAAAAAGGGGAAAACTGAGAGTATGAGAAAAATCAGGACTCATATATTGTTGGTAGAATTTGAAGTGGTGCAGTTGCCATGAAAACCTATTTGACAGTTTCTTAAAAATTTATACAACTAGCCAGGCGGTGGTGGCACACTTTAATCCCAGCACTCAGGAGCCAGAGGCAGGTGGATCTCTCTGAGTTCAAAGTCAGCGTGGTCTACAGAGCTAGTTCCAAGATAGGCTCCAAAGCCTGTCTCAAAAAACCAAAAAACAGAAGGAAAAAAAGCTTACACAGCTACCATATAGTTCAACAAGTCCATTCTTTTGGCTAATAGAGGATCAACCATAATTCCCCATAGATACTTGAATATGTGCTTATAGTACCCACCAAAATAGAAAGCAGATGTCCATCAACTCATAGATAAAATGTATATTCATACAATGCAATGTTTTATACATATATAAAATGCTGGTGCACACTGCAACATAGAAGCCCTATGTTATGTGATTCAACTTACACAGAGAATTTCCAGAAAAGACATTCATAAAGAGTAGATTAGTTGTTACCTGGAACCATAGGTGTAATGGGTCACTAGATGTAAGCCTTTTGATTATTATAGAAACATTCTTCAGTTAGTACTGATGATTTTTAAGTAACCACTAAATGGTGCACTTAGTGTACACACTACTAAAAGGCACATTTTAGAATGTATGGACTTTTTTCCAAAAAAAAAAGGTGCTGTAGGCAAAGAGGATGATCCATCTTTTGTGGAAAAAACAACCTAAAGGGAAGTCTGAAATTACTTTAAAGAGAGATCCCAGCCACAAAAAGTGTAAAAAAAAAGAAAAAATTGAAGCAAAGTGGAGAAAGAAATGTGAAGAGTATTTGTTAAAGCATAGGTGTTTGAGATGAACTGCTGTAGTGAAAGCAGTTATTTTGTGTGTGTGATTGAAATCAGAATTTCTTTGTCTTTTTCATTTAATCAAAATAAAACATCCCCCCCTCTTATTCCTCGTGTCCACACCCCGCCCTACATTCAGGGCCTCTTTACCATTGCTATCACATATGCATACAAATGAATAAACATAAATATAGCCTGCTGCATGCTTTCTGTGATGCCTGCATATCTTTGTTTCTATCAGATAACCAATTGGCACTCATCACCAAGACACATTCTCCCTCTCTCAGCAGGTGTTAATTGTTTGCAGCTCCCCATCTAGGGGTGGAGCCCTGAGATTTACCCCATCTATGTTAGACTGTCACCTGGTGTTGGAATTATTCAGGCCTTGTTTAGGTAGACATATTGGTGAGATTTCATGGGAGTAGCTTCCCAGTCATAGAAGGAATAATCCCCTAGGAGACTTCCTGCTCTTCTGACTCTTAAAATCTTTCTGAACCCCCTTCCATGTTGTTCCAGAACCTTGGGCATAGGGACTGTATTACAGATGTACTCAGTGGGCTGGGCACCTCTTGGTTAGATGTCCTCTGTATTTTGACTAGCTGTGACTTTCACAATGGTCTCCTGCTTCAAAAAGAAGCTGCTTTGATGAGAAATGATACCTACATTTTTCTATGAGTATAAGGAAGTATTTAGAATGTACTTAGTATACTGGTCCAGTGAAGTGGCAGTAATAGAGTCTCCTCTAAGATCCATGGCCTCACTTGCCGCAGGTAGTATAGACAAGTGCAGATAGGATTTTTTACAACACAGACATGACATCCCTCCTGCTAAGGAAGTCTTAGGTCCAATGAGATAGCTCTTTGTTCCTGCAAAGATGTGTGTGTTGCTTTTGCACCTTTACAGATAACCTCGCCATGCTGGTCATGAGCATGCCTGAGCAGGTATTTGTGGAGTGGGGCTACTGAGTCCTTTGGGTATCTGCCAAGGATGACTATTGCTGTGTCACATGGTCATTGAGTTTTGGCTTTCCGAGAAGTCCCCACAGTGATTCCAGGGTGGCCGCAGCAGTTTGCAGGGCCACCCTCATCCCCATCCCTATTTGTTGTTGGCTTTCTTGATCTACGTCATTCTGGCTGGGGTGAGATGAGGTTCCAAAGTTATTTTAAGTTATTAGCATTTCTCTAATGGTAAGGATGATGAACATTTTTAAAGATGTTTCTTCACCATATTTATTTCCTTTGAAAACCCTCTGTTCAAATCCACAGCCAATTTCAAATGATGGTTTTGATTCCTGAGCAAATGGAGGCCTATTCAGAAAATCCCTTCTTACACTACAGGGCACTGTCTATGTTTTCTTCCAGCAGGATAGGGTTTCATATTTAGGTCTTTGATACACTTGAAAGTTACTTTTTGTGCAGGGTTATAGATACTGATCTAATTCCAGTTTTCCCAGTACCATATGTTGAAGATGCTGTCTCTGTATGTTTTTGGAATCTTCTAATATTCAATGGCTGTAGTTACTCGTACTCATGTGTGGGTCTTCTATTTTGTTCCATTAGTCTACATGTAATTTTGTACAGACACGATACTGTTTGTATTACCTCAGCATGGTACTACATCTTGAGGCCTGGAATGGTAATCCCGCCATTGTTATTTTTGCTCAGGATTGCTTTGGCCATCAGGTCTTTTGTGGTTTCATGTGAGTTTTCAGCTTATTTTTGTTGCAGGGATTTTGGTTTGTATTGAAGTGAATCTGTATTTGCTTTTGGTAAAATCATTTTCATATTAATTCTACTAATCCAGGTCTTTAGATTTACTAGTGTGCCTCTCTTCAGATTATAGAGGTTTCCCACCTCCTCAGTTAGGTTTGTTTCTAGACGTTTCATTTTCCTAGAAGCTGTTGTAGATGGCAGTGTTGTCAGTATACAGAGAGTCTGCTGGCTTTTGTAAGTTGATTTTGTGTCCTGCTACTTTGCTGAACTGTAGTTGTTTTCCGAAGTCCTCTGGTGGAATGTTTGAAATCTCTTATATGTAATACCGTACATCTGAAAGAGGGCTCCCTTTACTTCTCATTTTCTTACTTGTAGCTCTTTAATTTTTTTTCTTGCCTTTATTGCTCTAGCTAGTGTTTTAAGCACGCTATTGAAAAGGGCCCTGTCTCATTTCTGATTTTATTTTTTTATTTATTTATTATGTATACAATATTCTGTCTGTGTGTCTGCCTGCA
>LOJH01033208.1:0-16338 GCA_001685095.1 Ellobius talpinus | reverse complement strand
AGGGAAATGGGAGGAGGGGAGGAGGTGGAAATTTTTAATAAAAAAAAAGAATTTTTCTCTAACCAACCAACCAACCAAACAAACAAACAAACCAAAAACCAAAAAAAAAAAACCCCAAAAAAGGTCATGAGGTCAGGAGAGATGTCTCAGTGGGGAAAGGCACTTGACTGGGGACCTGAGCTGAATCCCCAGAACCCGTATAGGGGAAGCAGAGAACTGACATGCCCTTCAGTTTTCCTCTGTCCTCCACATGCATGCCTGGTTAGCATGTGACCTCTCCCCGCATGTAGATACAGGTCAAGAAGCAAGTAATGATACTAATTTGCCACAAGCTCTCTTTGAGAACTGTAAAGGTGCCAATGCACCTTTTTTTTTTTTTAATGAGGTCAACATCAACTTGATATCAAAACCTAGTCAAGATAGTACCACAACAACTTGTAACCCCAACTCCAGGGCATAGAGGCCCTCTTCTGGGCTGTCAGTGCATCAGGCCACACTCATGTGCACACCCCTACACTCCCCCAAACACACACACACACACACACACACACACACACAGACTCATGTGGGTACGCAGATCCATGCTTGCATATAATTAAAAAGAAAACAAATCTTTTGAAAAAATAATAAAGCTATAAAAATGTATCGACAGCACACAACAGAGTCCATAAATTGACCAAATGACTGATGTTGACAGAAGTCTCACAGTCAGCTTAGAGGATAAGGGGCAATCTTTTTAACAAAGGATGTGGTAACTCTTGGTTATCTAAATGCAGGTAAATGACTTTTGGCCCATGTCTCTCTTACTTACCGCATACCAAATTTAACTCAAACACCATCATAGGCCTAAATACGAAAACCTCAAAGTACAGTTTTTACAGAAAAAAAAAGACAAAGAAGTGAAACCCTTTTAAGACCTGGTTTGGGCAAAGATTTCCTAAATGCTAGACCGGAAAGTATGGCCCATGAGAAGGTAATGGACAGAGGGTCATGGGAACTAGCAACTTTTCCTCCAAAGACACCCTCAAGAGAATAAAAGATGGAGGGAGGGGGTAGCCCACTGGAAGAAAATCATTTCAAATTTCTGTCTATTCGTGCTTGATGAGTGGGATGTTCTCAATCTCTTTGCAGCCCAGTCTCCCACCCTCTGCAGGTGGGGTTGGGAATGTCTTTCGTCCTGGTTGTGAAACTCGCTAGAGAAACAAGAAAGAAGCAAATCCCTCGAGCATGGACCTCGTCTCCCAACCATCTTTCTATTTTACATGGATCCCACACCATGTGGTCAGCTCTGTGCTAGGTCACATTGCTTTTGTGTATCTTTTGCTGATGATACCCCAGATTGCCTGGCTCTGATGTTTGGATCCCCAGCAATTGCCTGGAGCTGTGTCTTCCTCCTTACCATGTTCTCACAACAGGCACACACTAGGCACTCAACGCTTGCTTGTAATGCTAAGTCAGATCACCATTAGTGGGAGCCTACCAGCTTGTGTTGGTGTCTAGACACACAGTACCATTTAACCGAACAGAACACAGGATGCAGAGACGAAAAGATGAGAGAGACAAGGAAGTGAAGGATGGATGGATGATCACACAGAAGGGCCAAGGCGCCGAGAGAATGATGGATCCTAGGCAGGAGATATTTTTCTTTTACCCTTTGGTTTTCTGTCCTCTGAAAAGGGTCTCTATAGTTGAGAATAATTCATGCTTTATTTAAAACCATTCCATGCCAGCTGACTCTGGTAGAAATTCTCTTATTACCTTCTGGGTTTCTTTTTAATCATCTAGGTGGATGAGCAACATTCTTCACTGGGGCCAAAGGTTGGACCCCTGTTTAATGACAAGGAGCTTTTCCATTCATGAGAAGGTTTCTCAGCTTGTAGGTGGCAGCTCTTTCTTTCTTTTTTTTAATCTCCATTCCCTGATAATTGAATTCCATTAATTAGACACTATTAAGGAGTCTTATACAAATTGTAAAAATTCTCTAAGACATGAGCCCTTCTCTGGGAAAAGAAGAAAAGCCTCTAGCTTTAATGCTGCGTCCTCTCCCTGCAATGATCTGGGCTTAGCTTTGGTATGCCACTGATGCATTATTCAGAGGCCGTTTACCAAAGGATTGTGATGTCTGCCTTACAGCGGGTAAAGCCCAGGCAATCCTAAGAAGCGGGAAACTAAGAGATGGCAGGGATGGGAAGCACAGACTCTCTTGCTTCCTGGGTTTTAATGTGCCTTGGGGTGGGACTCATTCTTATCTCACAGGACCTCAAATCGGGAGCCAAGAATGTGTCAGATCGGTCACTATGTTCCAGCCCCTTCCGCTACCACTAGGCAGAATCCCCCAGCCCCACCCTACTTGGAGGGTCCATTCAATTCACATCCCTAAGATAATGAATCACTGAGGAGGAGGAGGAAGAAGAGGAGGAGGACGAAATCCAACACACAGATGGGGCAACTGGTCAACTCAACACAAACAAGCAGTAGGAGCAGCAGACATAATATCGAAAGGCTTGAATGGAGCTGAACAGGCCCTACAATTAGCTTCCCACAATGCAGTTCAATGGCCCCACTCATCCTGGCTCTAGACACCAGCAGCACAGACATGATCAGTTATGCAGGTGCGTTCATGCTGCTAAAGCCTCATTTACTTCTGTGCTTCACTTTTGTGCACTCGAACCTGAGGCTTTTTAAGCTTCCAACAAGCATAGGATTATTTTAGATATTTATAATTTCTGTGCACATCTCCTTGGAGAACATCACGAAACCCCAGGTACATAGAGCCGTGTAAAAGCTGCTTGCTTATTTTAGCTGGGGAGTTTTCTTCACAATTAAATGATTCATTTTATGCCGGGCTTAGGTCTGAGCATAACTAAGGTTTCTATGTTTTGGTGAAAGTGGAAAATTCAAGCATGCAAGCAGCAGAGCCGCAGCCCAACAGCTGAGTGATAGAGTATCCAGTGGCTATCTGAAGCGTCTGAATGAGAAGCTGGGGAAAGGCAGCCAGGAACTCAGATTATCTTCCCTGTGCAGAGGGAGCTGACATTTCCTGCCTCTGCACCAGGGACTTGTGCGGCCTCCCAGAATGTAGCACCCTGCCATTCAGCTTTCTTTGTCTCTGCCTCTGATTTCGTTGCAATCAGAGGAAACTTCTGTTTTCAGAAGTGAGAAACTAATGTCCTGTTACAAGCAAGGAGCAGACAGTCCCCAAGACCTCCCTGGGACTCTTAGGGCCTAGAGACAGCTTCCCAGACCCTCTCTGGGACTCTTGGAGCCTAGAGGTAGGAGCCACAGACAACTGTCGATACATGGGGCTTGAGATTGGGCAGGACAGGGCTCTGGATACTCTTTCAAATTGGGTGAAGAACCTTTGAATATTGTTATGGACATTTCAAGGAAAACATTACATCCATTTTTCTTGCAAGTTTAATTTTCTTGAGGGATAAATAAAATCCTAAGTAGATACCACGCATTTTTATATTCATTTATTTGTTGGTGGATATCAGGCTGCTCCCATTTCCGACCTGCCGTGAAGAGGTCGTAAAAAGCACAGGTGTGTAAGGATCTCTGTGGTGGGATAGTCTTTGGGTGTGTGTCCAAGAGTAGTGTAACTGGGTCAAAGTCATAAGGAAAACTAGTACTTCCTATGCTAACTAAAAAGAGAATCATTGCACCTTTTCTCTGTTGTGTGGCTCATTTAGGACTAAGATCCATGAACTGATGGGAAATTGTTGATGAGCCTGTGATTCAAACGATGTAGGGAAGTTCATATCATAGCTGATAGCTGACTAGTCTAGTTAGACAGTATAATAATCATCTTTAACTAACCAGAGAATTTGGGGGTAAAAAATCACACACGCACACACACTCTCCCATACTCCATTTAATAACTCACATAGAACCTCCGTGATACTAGCAGACTTTGTCACCTTGGGTGTCTTTGTGCTCACAATCAGTGTCCACACGTACACGTTTGAGGCTCACGCTCAGTGTCCACAGCTGGCTGCTTTGATTCAGGTGTACTCTCGAGTTAATGGAGATTTGCTCACTGATCAGCTTCCTTTGGATTTCATAACTGTGCTTGGATCTTACCAAATTTGTATTTCAAAGCCTTAGCCCTGTCTGCCACCACTTTTACATGCCAGCTCCTCCAACTGAGAAGGACCAAAGCACAGGAATGAGTCTGTAATATGGAATTTCATGGCACCACAAAGCAAACTCAAAATACAGTTTACACTGGATCAAAAAACTCGGCTCTTTCATTCTCTAGACGTGGGACCTGGGACAACTTATGGAAAGGACATCTAGACTCATGTTTTCCTTGGTGCAAATTATGCAAGATACCGCCCAACTTTAGAACTGTGTGAGGCAGCTGGGCCAGAGGCTTGTGTGGGCTCACTCTCCCCCCTTCTCTGCGCTTTTCCCTGTTGCTGTCCCTTATTTTTCCTTATGGAAAGTTCTCTGCAACAATTATGGCCAGGCCGGCCTCAGCCCTGGCTCACCCTGTGATGCTCTCTCTTCTGACAGGAGTGGAAGATGTCTGCTTGCAGCAAATGGTAACCACTGCTCTTGAGGAAAGTCAGTGCCGTTCTTCACAGGATATCCTGACCCTGTGCAATATCCTGACCCTGTATGATATCTTGACCCTGTATGATATCTCAACCCTGCAGGATAGTCCAACTCTGTAGGGTACCCCCAAGTTCTTCAGAGAGGAAAATAAAGATTGCTCACATTCTTCTATTTAGACTGTTATTTTTGTTTGGGAATAGGAAGTTTTTTTTTTAAATTCTGCAAATAATTATATCTCAAGAAATGTACTAGAGGCTGGAATCAGAATTCACCTTGGGTCACAAATGATTCTTTCTAACAAGACCAATAAAAAAAGGTCAGATCACCTGTCTTAGGTGGAAAGTTTGCCTGGTTAATTGAAGACAGATGCTCTGTGTCTATGAAGTAGATAAGGGAGAGTTTTATTATGTGTTTGTATGTATGTTTGTGTGTGTGTGTGTGTGTGTGTGTGTGTGTGATGTGTGCTGTTAGGTGTTTGTTAGCATGCATGGACTGCCCACCAGATGCTTGTAGCTTGTCTAGCCCTCATGACCCTGTACCTCTCCCTAGAGATGAAGCCTCTTAGCTGAAAGCCACAGGCTTCCAACACTGCTGCAGATAGTGTCCAAAGCCCTCGGGTCTTACTCCTGCACCCTCACCAATGAGAGAGAACTCAGCTGCCTAAAGTTCATCTTAAATCTTGTGAGATGGCTGGTGTTGGAGCAATATCTTAGCAGATGGTGATAGATTAGAAACAGCTTGTAGTCTGCCTTTCCTCTTTTTCTGTCGTATTTAAATCCTTCAAACACCAGTGTGGTCTAGAGAGATGGAGGTTATCCCTAGGTTTGGAAGCAGCATCAGCACAGGCTGTTCTGGACCAGCTGAGGCTCTGGAACAAGGCTACACATTCAGACTGCATACAGGCGTACAAGAGAGAGCATCCACATCCACCTACATGTGTAAAGTCGAATCAGCTTCCTTAGTGGCACTCAGTGTCTCCTATTGAGTATAACTTATTAATTCTTAATTTATTCCCCTCCCGGCTTATTTTGCAGATGGCAGTGGGCCTCACTTTCCTTCCTTGACTTGACTTGGAGCCTAGCCTCTCCCTCCGTTTCAGAATTTATGGTGGGGAACATTAACTCACTGTGTGGACGTGTCCTCCCTGTCCGCAGTAATGGGATGTGATCCCCTGATCCGCACATAAGCACTGAATATAGATTCTCTAAGCTGCCTTGAACCTTTAAAAATAATGCAAAATTATACCTACTCTGTAAATAGGAGATGAGGTTTTTTCTCTTTTCTCCAGTTGCTTTCCAGACTTTAATATACGAGTGACTGATTTATAATACTTGTGACAAAGCCACAACACAGCTTGAGATTTTTTTATAACGGCTGTAATGCCACATCTATCATAATGAAAAATGTCTGCAAAATCGTTTTCTGCCAAAGAACATCTTCCCAGATTCTATTAAGAACTTGCTATCTACATGAATACCACATCTTGCTGAAATACATTGCTTTCAAATGGTCCTTGTGGGCGGGGCCAACTTAGCCATTACAGCGAGTGAAATGCCAATCTGCAGTAATCAACGAAATTGTTGGTGAGCAATTGCCAGAGAAGAAATCTTGGAGGGAGAGGACCTGGTGGCAAAACATACTCTTTTTTGTCAAAAAACACAAAACAAAAACTGATTTCACCAGGACATTTCAGAGTTTGTCTAAATGGAGTTTAGAGTGGATCTAAACTCCATTGCACTTATTATACTTCTTGTCACACTTACTTAGAAGCCACCAACTTCTCACTGTTCCCAAGTTTTCAAAGATATAATAGTTTCACCAGTGTATTATCACTTTATTCTCTTCGTGTTTGTCTCTAGTTTGAGGGATGGCAAAGAATTTCACTTTATTTTGTATGTCAAAAATATTGTGACTGGCCAGATAAGCCTCAATTCCACCAGGTAATCATGCTACAAACTAAGTAATGTCACCCCAAAGTGTTAACATGACTACAAGTTTCTTCTGTTTGTGAGAACTCCCTGTGTTGTATAAAAACCTCAGGTTTGTCATGTTCTCTGCCTGCTGCCAGAGGATACAAGTTAGTACTGAGTAGATGCAGGCTCTAAATAACACAACAAAAGAGCTCAGGGATTGGCCATCATTTGAAATGAATTTTCCATCTCTCTTGTATGAGGCCAAACAGTTTAAAGACACTGATGTCAAGGCGTCCACTTTTGAAATAGCACATATTAAAATGATGCCACCAATATTACTTATCTTGAAAAAAATGTGCCTCCGAAGTACACAGGAAGTTGTGTAAACATTACCAGTGTAACAGATTTGATCTCTAAGTGTTACCTTGCAATCTCAGGAAGTATGAAGGCTTGGTTTGGGCTTAGTTTACTGTGCAACCATTTTGCCCGGCTCCTGTCTTTACCACACCATTTTCTCATTTGTTAAATGAGATGCAGCTTCTCTTCCCCAAGGAAGACAAATGAAGATTGGCTCTCTGTTTTCAAGCATCCTGCTGGTACTTTGGTCACTTGAGACAACAGTCTGCTGTCCTCATTGTTGGCTAGCTCTGGCCCTTAAGACACCACATTTCGCAGTAATGCGTTTAACTGAACATACTGCTGAGACTCTAACAACTAATCCCTGAGGTAGCTAGTATGGGATTCCCTGTCTTCATTTCTTCCTTTGCATTTATCAAATAGAGTTTTGCAATAAGCAGAACCATGGCAAGATGTAGGAGGCTGCTTGTTTGTTTCCTGGCCTCCCAGACTCCCGAAGTAATCTCACAGATGCTTTATTATTTAAATCACTGCTTGTCCTATTAGCTCTAGCTTCTTATTGGCTAATTCTTACATCTTAATTTAACCCATCTCCATTAATCTGTGTATCACCACGTGGCAGTGGCTTACCAAGTAAAATTATGTCCAGCTCTGGTGGTGCTACATGGCTTCTCTCTGACTCCGCCTTCTTCCTCCCAGCATTCAGTATAGCTTTCCCCACCTAGCTCTGTTCTACCCTATCAGGCCAAGCCAGCTCTTTATAAACCAGTGGTATTCACAGCATATAGAGGGGAATCCCACATCAATGGCATAGTTTACTGTTATGTATGTCTTATTTTTTGGAAGCTTTTGACTGTTCTAATAGATTCCTTTTTCTTTGGGAGATGGTTTGGGCACTGGGAGGTGCATATGACCCCCCTCTCTGTTCATCCCTAGTTAGACACTGATTCCTGTATGCGTCAAGTTACAAATTAGGGAAATTCATGAGCTCCTAAGGCAACAGGGAGAGGAATCATGCATCAGGTATTTGGTATGTGCCTCAGACTGTTAAGAACAAGACACCTTCTATTCCGTTTATGTCATGACAACCCTTTGGGGAGGTCTTATCACCTTCATTCCAGAGTGATTAGAACCTGAGCCCTGTGAAATTGCATAATGCATCATTTGTCACATGGCCAATAATTAAACTTGAGTCAGTATGGCTTCAGACTGATCTTTCCAGCATACCAGCCTAGGAAGGTACTGTTTTATGGCAGGGCCTTGGAAGCAGTTCATTTGCCTTTGCAGGCAAGTGAAAATTCTCTTAGCCACTGTCTGGGAACTCTGAGTGGCATGAATAGAAGGAAATTTGCTTTTTGAGCTCAAAGATTTCGGATTTTTTTTTGCTTTGAAAGCATTTGACAGTATATCAGAAATATTAGCGAGTTGCTGGTGTTAATGACCTTAGAGTCACATAATAGAATTGCTTCATTTCTAGCTTGTTATTATTAAATTGGAAATTAATTTTACATATGTTACATCCTTTGCTCTTTTTTTGCAATTATTTGGTGAGTTAAGGAAGAGAGAGGGTGCGATGGTTACTGTTATAAATCCGACAACCTAGAACCACCCAATAGAGTCTCAGGTGCTGTCTAGATCAGATTGGTGTGTGTGTGTGTATGTGTGAGAGAGAGAATGACTATATGTCTATGTGTGTGTGTGTGTATGCACGTGCATTTGTGTGTTGTAGGCAGAGACTGCTTTTTCATTTCCTGGCTGCCCAGATAATCACACATAAACCATATTCATTACAACAATATTTGGCCAATGGCTCAGGTATATTTCTAACTAGCTCTTATATCTTAAATTAACCCAATTTCTATTACTTTATATTTTACCATGAGGCTTGTGGTTTGTTACTTGTTGTTTCTTGGGCAGCTACATGACAGCTGCCTCCTTTGGCAGCTACATGGCTTCTCCCTGACTCTGCCTACTCTCTCTCTCTATCTCTCTTCAGATTTCCTGCCTGGCTTTACTCTGCTAAGCCATTGGCCAAAACAGCTTTATTTATCAACCAATAAAGCAACACATATACAGAAGGACATCCCACATCAGTGTGTGTGTGTGTATGTGTGTGTGTGTGTGCGTGCACGTGCGTGCATGTGTGCACATGTTTCTCTTGGTTATGTTAATTGAAGGGGGCAAGACTGCCAATGGTGGATGGCACCATAACCCTGGGTTTGGTTCATGAATGATATAGTAAAAGGAAAAAGTGAACTGAGAACAAGCATGCATGTATTAATTCACTCCTCTACTGTGGAGTGTGGATAGGATGTGACCCGTTGTTTGAAGTTCCTCTTGTTCCACTTACCTGCTGCGATGGTTGGTACCCTGGAACCCTGAGCTACAATAAAAATCTTCCTCCTAGAAGTTGCTTTTGCCAGGGCATCTTACCATATCAGCAGGAAATGAAACCAGGGATGGGGAGCACTGTGCTCATTTTCTAGATGAGGAGGCTGAGAGCAGGCTAGCCACCACTGAAGGGGCTGCCTCTTTTGTCCACTCCTTCGCAAAAAATAGGCCATCTCTTTACACAAAGCTTGCAAGTGTCCTTATGCTCTCCAATCCCTGCAGCACACTTTCATGCTCATTTATGCTTTGTTTAGTCTCAGTCACTGTCAAATTCATTGCACTGCGTATTTTGTTGTGCTGCATAAAGGCTGAGTCTAAACTGAGTAACATGGATGTGACTGCTCCTGAAACTGACTGCCAGACGATTGAACACGCCATGCGGTACTGTGGAAATGCTTACCCAGTTAACATCACATGGCCTTGCTTCAGATGGTAATGTCCCTTTAAATGCAAGTTTTAGAAAAAAATTTTTTTTACATTCTTTGCGTTGTTTGGGAGATATCGCCCTGTTTAAAAACTAAGAAAATTCCCGTAACCCTGTGCCTATATTCATACATACATTTCGTATACACAGAGAGTTTCTATGAATATAAAGTGTTCTCTTCTGCCTGTGTATTTTATAGTTGGTCATGAATATTTGTACATATGTAAATGTGGCTCTTATTGAATATGCTCATAATGTCTCATTAAAGGCGTGCACCATCGTTGCTTTTCTCTGTGTTGTTAGATAGGCTGATTGTTCCCATTTTTAAAAGTTTAATTATTTAACTTCAGCACTTCGTGAAATTTTAACTATTTCTTTAAATTCTTGGGAATTTAAGAAAAAAGGGGATCAAAAGAAAAGACACTAAGTTGTTAATAGATGGTGAGACCATGAATAAATTACACCAGGAGGACCTCACCACAGACTGATTATATTACTTGTGGGTTCCCTTGGTGAGTGAACGTGTGTGTGTGGTGTGTGCACGCGCACGCACGCATCTGTGCAGGTGCATGCATACATAGGGTGCATCTGCACATGTTTTTGTGCACACAGAGGCGGGAACTCCCATGAGGTTTGTGCCACCAATTCCCAACCTTTTAATGTCAGTAGGTTACTGCCTGTGGGTTTTTCAGGAGGGTCTTCTTTTCTGGGTGGGAGGAATTCCCGTCTGCCACGGGTCCTATGCTAGCTTTCCTCCCAGATTCATGCTGGACACTCTCACTGTGAACTGCTCCTCACTAGCCTCTGTTCAGTCACTATTGGCTGGTCTTTCTTTGACCTTATGCAGCGATATAAATTGGAAAGGAGGTGAGCCTTCTATGGATGTCTGGAGCTTTCTGTGCAGCACCTTCCACCGTTCCCTAGAACTTGAAAAATAAACATTTACCCTTTGTAGCCCCTCTGTAGCCACACGCTCAGATCTGCATCTTCTAAGCTCTTAGCGCCTTCACTCGGTGGGCATTTCAGTTACGACACTGTGATGCACTGGGTCTTGTGCACACTTCCTGTTTGTTACCACAGTCCGTGCTTTCTTCCACTCCGCTGGACATGGGCGGCATATTTAATAAGTGCTGCTCTCCTTTCATTTTTCACTAGTTCCATCATCTCTGTCATTTCTGATTCTGTTTCTATTGACTGGCATTTCAAATCATTTGGGGCCTTTCTTTTCCTTGCCTTGTAATTATCGATTAGATGCTGGACACTGTGAATTTTATGTCATTGTTGCTGGAGTTGATTTAATTACATTCCTTCAAATAGTGTTGGGTTTTATTCTGGAATGCTATTAGCTTATTTGGAGTCAGTGGGGCCCTTCTGAGACTCGCTTGAATCTTTACGTCGGGACCAGGGAATCCACTAGTGTGGAGTACATTTAGTTTCACTGTCAATGCGGGAGTCTTCTGAGGATTTTGTGCAGCTCTCTCTGCGTTGTGAAGTCTTTCTCTCTGATTTTTTTTGTCCCATGTCAGTGGAAATTGTTTTCTCTTCATCGGCAAATGGTTCTTCCTAGGGCTTTGTCTGAATTAGAGTTTCTATTGCTGTGATGAAACACCATGAGCACAAAGCAAGTTGAGGAGGAAAGGGAGTATTTGGCTTACATTTCCACACTGTGGTCCATCACTGAAGGAAGTCAGTACAGGGACTCCAGCAGGGCAGGAACCTGGAGGCAGGAGCTGATGCAGAGGCCATGGAGGGGTGCTGCTTACTTGATGATGGGATTCCCCTCTGTATGTTGTGAATACCATTGGTTACTAAAGAAGCCGTTTTTGGGCCTGTGATAGGGTAGAGCAGAGCTAGGTGGGGAAAACTAAACTGAATGCTGGGAGAAAGAAGGCCGAGTCACAGAGACTTACTGCATCCTCCCCTGGTTTGCTCACCCTGTTTCATCATAGAAACCAGGACTACCAGCCCAGGGATGGCACCACCTGCCATGGGCTGGGCCCTCACACATCAATCACTAATTAAGAAAATGCCTTACAGCGGGATGTTATGGAGGCATTTTCTCACTTACGGTTTCTTCCCTTCAGATAACTCTAGCTTGTGTCAAGCTGACATAAAACTAGCCAGGACAGGCCTGAAATACCAATGAACATGTGCATATCCGTGCTGAGTTGGACTGGAGGTGACCCTTCTGCAGATTTCTGGGACTTCTTGTGCACTTCCTCCCGCTGTAGTTGTCCAGTACCCATGTTCTAGCTACTTTAAGCTCTATGAGCATTGACTTCTCTCTCGTTTCTACTTTTCAGGAGATCGCCAGGCTCCTTTCTAGCTCTCTCTGCATGCTTGGCTTCTTCCCAGACACACACCAATGCAATGATCTGGAACCGGGCAGGGCTCACCTCATCTTGCCCCTTACTCTACAGCTACCTGTTGTTTGGGGCCAGTCAACCATTCTCTCATACATTTTTGCCTGGTTTCTTACATCTTTAATGTGGGTGGGTAAAATCCAGCCCTCTTCACTCCATCATAGCTGGGGAGAGAAGTCCTTATTACTTTTTGTTTGTTAACAAGGAGTGCACCACCCTGTGCTCTCTGAGCTTTTTTTGTGTTACTGACTCCTCTGCTATTAGCTCATCAGAGGGGGCACACAGAACCCAGGTCCAGGGACACGGAGAACCCAGGCCCAGGGACATGCAGAGCCCATGTCCAGGAACTTAAGTTCCTCAGAGGTTTCAACCTAGAATTAAAATTCTGCCATGTTTGAAGGTGGGTCCTCTTTAGAGATAATGAAATCTGATTTCCTGGTAATGAAATCTGATATCCTGGGCGTTTTCACCGTTTGTTTTGCCAAAGCCCCATGATTCCCTCTTGTGCCGGTGTGCTAGTGAGTTTTGCATTGCTGTGCCAACAGAGCTGACAGAAGGAGCCCACAGGATGCAGGGTTCACTTTGGCTCCTGGTTTCTTGAGATCTAGAGTCTCATGAATGATGAACCTCTGCGCATGCTCGATTACCCTGATGAGGTTAGCTGTGGGAGGCACCGTTCCGTGGACTGGAATCCTGGACTGAATAATTGGAAAAAAGCGAGCTGAGCACCAGCATTCGTCACTTTCTATTTCTTTTTTTATTATTATTAATTAATTTTTTTATTTTGACTGCAGTTTCCCCTCCCTCTTATCCTCCTGTTCCCCCACCCCACAACTTGCCACCTCCCCCTCTGTGCCCCCCACTAACTCTTCCTCTGTTTCTGTTCAGGAAGGGACAGGCCTCTCATGGGTATCAACAAAGCATGGCGTATCAAGTTGACTAGGTAGGGACTAAAGTCCTCCCTTTGTATTAAGATTGAGCAAGGCAACCCAGAGGGGGGAATAGTTCCCCCAAAGCCAGTACAAGCATTAGAGACAGACCCTGATCCCATCGCTGGGAGTCCCACAAATAGACCAAGCTATACAATTGTCACACATATGTAGAGGGCCTACACCAGTCCCACACAGGCTCTCTAGCTGTCGTTCCAGAGTCTGTGAGCACCCGTGAGCACAGGTTAGTTGTCTCATTGGGTTCCCTTGAGATCATCTTGACCCATCTGGCTCAAAGAATCCTTGCTCCCTCTCTTCAACAGAGCTTGGCTCAGTGCTTGGCTGTGGATCTCTGCATCTGCTTCCATTGGTTACTGGATGAAGGCTCTCTCATAACAATTATAATAGTCACCAATCTAATTATAGGAGATGGCCAGGTCAGGCACCCTCTCCACTATTGCTGCTGGGAGTCTAAGCTAGGATCATCTCTTTGGATTCCTGGGAGTTTTTCTGGTACCAGGTTTCTCCCTAATCCTGAAATGTCCCCTCCCCATCAAGACATCTCTTTTATGACTCTCCCCCTCCATCCTGCCACCAAGCCCCTAACCTGATCCCTCATGTTCCCACTTGCCCTTCCCCATTCCCAGTTTACCCAAGAGATCTCTTCAATTTCCCCTTCCCAGGGAAATTCATGCATCGCTCTTTGGGCTCTCCATGCATCGCTCTTTGGGCTCTCCTTGTTACCTAGCCTCTCCGGGGCTGTGGATTGTACACTGGTTATCCTTTACTTTACAGCTAATAACCACTTATGTGTGGGTACATACCATGTTTGTCTTTCTGGGTATGGGTTATCTCATTCTAGTTACGTACATTTGCCTGCAAAGTTCATGATGCCATTGTTTTTGACATCCAAGTAATACTCCATTGTGTAAATGTGACACATTTTCTTTATCCATTCTTTTGTTGAGGTGCATTGAGATTGTTTCCAGGTTCTGGCTATTATGAATAATGCTGCTATGAACATAGATGAGCGTTGTGGTATGACTGAGCATCCTTTGGGTATATGCCCAAGATTGGTATAGTTGGGTCTTGAGGTAGATTGATTCCCAATTTTCTGAGAAACCGCCATATTGATTTCCAAAGTGACTGTGCAAGTTTGCACTCTCAGCAACATGGAAAAGTGTCCTCCTTAGTCCGCATCCTCTCCAGCTAAGCTGTCATCAGTGGTTTCGATCTTGGCCATTCTGACAGGTGTAAGATGGAATCTCAGAGTTGTTTTGATTTGTATTTTCCTGATGGCTGAGGATGCTGAACAAATCTTTAAGTGTCTTTTGGCCATTTGAGAGTCTTCTGTTGAGGCTTCTTTGTTTAGATCTGTGTCCCATTTTCAAATTGAATTATTTGGTATTTTGATGTCTAGTTTCTTGAGTTTTTATATGTTTTGGTGATGTGGGATTCCCTTCTGTATGCTGTGAATCCCATTGGTTAATAAAGAAACTGCCTTGGCCTGTTGATAAGTAGGTGGAGGAAACTAAACTGAATTCTGAGAGAAAGAAGGGCAGACTCAGAGAGAAGCCATGGAGCTGCTGCTGGAGAAAGACGTGCTGAAACTTTGCCGGTAGGCCACAACCTCGTGGTAATGTACAGATTAATGAAGATGGGTTAAATTAAGATGTAAGAGTCAGCCAATAAAAAGCTAGAGCTAATGAGCCAAACATTGTTTTAATTAACACAGTTTCTGTGTGATTATTTCAGGGCTAAGCGGCCAGGAACCAACAAGTGGCCTGCTGCTACATTTTGGAGATCAGCCCTCTGTCAGATGTGGGGTTGATGAAGATCTTTTCCCATTCTGTGGGCTGCCATATTGTCTTATTGACTGGGTCCTTTGCCTTACAAAGTTTTTCAATTTCATAAAATCCTATTTATTAATTGTCAATCTCAGTGACTGTGATACTGGTCTTCTATTTGGGAAGTTGTCTCATGTGCCCATGCGTTCAAGGCTACTTCCCACTTTCTCTTCCATCAGATTCAGTGTAACTGGATTTATGTTGAGGTCTTTGACTCACTTGGACTTGAATTTTGTGGAGGCAATAGATATGGATCTATATTTGCATTCTTCTATATGTAGCCATCCAGTTATGCCAGCACTATTTGTTGAAGATGCTCTTTTGTCCATTGTATGATTTTGGCTTCTTTGTCAAAAATCAGGTGTTAATTGGTGTGTGGATTTATGTCAGGGTCTTTAATTTGATTTCATTGATCCACCTATCTGTTTTCATGCCAATTCCATGGTGTTTTTATTACTCTAGCTCTATAGTAGAGCATGAAATCAGGAATGGTGATACTTTTAGAAATTCTTTTATTGTACAGAATTGTTTTAGGTATTCTAGGTTTTTTGTTTTTCCATATGAAGTTGAGAATTGTTCTTTGGAGGTCTGTGAAGAATTGTGTTGGGATTTTGATGGGGATTGCACTGAATCTGTAGATTGCTTTTGGTAGGATTGCCATTTTCACTATGCTAATCCTACTGATCTATGAACATGGAAGATCTTTCCATTTTCTGACACCATCTCTAATTTCTTTCTTCAAAGACTTAAAGTTCTTGTCATATAGGCCTTTCACTTATTTGATTAGATTTACCCCAAAATATTTTATATTATTTGTGGCTATTGTAAAGAATGTTTTTCTGATTTCTTTCTCAGCCCATTTATCATTTGTATATAGGAGGGTTATTGATTTTTTTTAGTTAATCTTGTATCCAGTTACATCACTGAAGGTGATTATTTTCTGCTATCTACTCCTCCTGGATGAGTTTGCTTTATTTGTTTGTTTATTTATTTATTTATTTATTTTATTCTAGAGTTTCCAGGGGTGCTGTTAAGTTGCTAGTGCAGGGTGTCTCAGAATTCTTTATGTAGGCACTTAGTGCTATGAACTTTCCTTTTATCACTGCTTTCATTAGTGTCCTATGAGTTTGGGTATGTTATACATTCATTTTCATTGAATTCAAGGAAGTCTTTGATTTCTTTCTTTATATCTTCCTTGGCCCAGTAGTAATACAGTTGAGAGTTGTTCATTTTCCATGAGTTTGCAGACATTCTGTAGTTTGTGTTATTGTTGAACACTAACTTTTACCCATGGTAATCTGATAAGATATCAGGGGATATTCCAATTCTTTTTTAATCTGTTGAGATTTTCTTTGTGGCTGAGTATGTAGTCAGTTTTAGAGAAGGTTCCTTGAGGTACTGAGAAGAAGGTATATTTTTGTGTCTTAGTGAAATGTTCTATAGATGTCTGTTAGGTCCATTTGAGTCATAACACCTGTTAGTTACCTTACTTCTTTGTTTAGTTTCTGTCTGGCAGACCTGTCCATTGGTGAGAGTGGGGTGTTGAAGTCTCCC
>LOJH01033207.1:0-16338 GCA_001685095.1 Ellobius talpinus | reverse complement strand
TATATATATATATAGTAATAAAGACTTCTCTTTAGAACAGAACTTAATTATGACCTGTCCCAGTAGGAATTACTATTTTATTTGGATAACTTGTGAGAGACAAAAGTAAAATAATAAATCTACCTACTTGCTCATTGACATCTAGAACTTCTTCCTTTTCACTGAATACATGAATATTTGCCAACCTATAAATGAATGTGTACTTTGAATAGACGCTTAACTTTTGAGGGTGGGGTGTGTGTTTGTGATTTTTAGGAGAATAAAATGCAGCTATTCTATAATTTTCTATATTAATCATGGATATAATAGTACAAAGGTATGATTATTTACAAGATTCCTTACTTTCAAAAGCATTTGCATTGGCAATATGGTTAAAATATGAAAATGGCCAGGGGCCAAGAATTCTGTCCAGGAATATTTCTCTATTTCTTTCAGACATCATTGACTACTTCCTGCCACCCAAATCAGGATAATTTTGCAGGAAGTAAGAGATTTATTTTAAACATTATATATTGTCATTTTCATTTCTCTTCTAAAGGACAGAATGGGAAGACTTAAGAGAAATAAAATTGGCTCCAAAGAGCAAATAATGCTGACATAACTAGATTCCCCTGATTTTTCTTTTTCTTTTTTAAGTTCATGGTCATTTTGTAGAATATCAGATTGAGAAAATGGAGATGAGGAATGGCTTTGTGAAAGAGAAAGCATGAAAACAGAACTGTTCTACTGCAGCATCTTCAAAGAGAGCAAGTGTGCAAGGGCCAAAGAGTGCAAAGCACAGGAAGCATAAAGTATTGAATATGTAAGCATAAGAATAATGCATAATACACAGTTCTGTGCAGAGAGCAATCAACTTGACCATAACACTGTACTGTGCCTTGCATCTTTCTCTACTAGGAAGTTTTCATTCTAAATAAGACATGCAAATTGATCAAGACTATTTATGGCAACTGGAAAAAATATTCAAATTGCCAGATGGGAACATTAGTCTTTTCATGTGTCCTTCTTGGACCATATCCCACTTGAATTCAACAATTTATTATTTCTAATAGATTCCTAAAATCTCACTATGTTGGAATTTTATTTTTAAATTTATTTTTTGTTTTGGCCCATTATTTAATAATCTGTTATATTCCATCACTAAGTATGGACATCTCCTGGGTCTTCCATGTTAGGGTCCATAGGACCATTAATTATGGCACTTAGTGTTTGCTATTAGTGAATAAGAGCTAATTTAAGGGGTTGGAGAGATGGGCTCAGCAGTTAAGAGCACTAGTTGCTCTTCCAAAAGTCCCAGGTTCAATTTCCAGCACCCACATGGTAGCTCACAACAGTCTGTAACTTCAGTTCTAGGGAATCCTCCACTCTCACACAGACATATAGTCAAAACACCAATGCACATCAAAAAAAGTGAAAAAAGGTAACTGAAATTTGCACACAAAATAAGAATCTACACATACACAGTAGTTTTTAAGTCTTTTTCTTCTTAGAAAAGCTCAATAATATTTATGTTTGACCCTAACCATCTGTTGATATGCTGACCAAGCTACATATAAAAATATTATCTATGAAGTACCATCATTCTTATGACCATATCACTTCAGGTATTAAAGATATACACAATTTACATGTTGTCTGAAATATATGTAAAATCAATACTGGATTATTCATATAGAATCATACTGCTTAATATAGGCTAGTTCCACATATTTGATGGTAATTTAACAATCACTTGATTCAGAACCAAAGTTTACTTTTGATAAAGTGTTATAAAATCTACTAAAGAGCAAGTATTCATTATAATTTTTCAATATAGAAGAAATTAATGCTTAGTAATATTAGTTTTTCTAACAACTGTGAAAACCTTATGCTTTGTTTTGTTTTAGTTTTTCATTTCTTTGTGTCCAGAATATACCTTGCCTCCTTGACAGCACTGCAGAGTTGTAAACAATGTATGAAAAAAGTTCCTTGTTCTCTGCCCAGAGAGTACTATACTGCTTACCTACAGTGTACCACGTCTATACTAGACAAACATCAGAATAGACCACTAAATCTGAAATCTCAAGTTAATATCTTCCCAAGTGGAAAGGGAAAATATCATCTTAGATTCCAGAAGGCCTTTAAACAAACAGTTTAAATCCTTAGAATGCGCCTAGACACCAGATTAAAACCCCTGAAACTTCAGAAAGGGCTGTTCTCCTGAGTAATTGAGTGAGAATGCGGAAAACAGAATTAATTTCTAATGTCACCTCTAAAGGCTCACTACTTCTGCAGTTTACTTGTTGGTCTTAGAGGGCAGACTGACAAAAAATGATGAGAAGATAGTAAAGCTGAAACAAAAGGGTGTAACTGTCATTCTAGTTTTAATTTCTTTCTTCCGATGGTGTTTAGGAATTTTGTGGAACAAACTGTGATTTGAAGATAACAATCAGGTGAAAGTCAAATTCAAGCACAATGGGTATGAGTAATGGCATAGAGTTAGATTCAGCTTTAAAAAAACAGAGCATCACTGCTTTTCTTCACTTGTTGAGATTAAACATTACTGAATAGAAAGGTCATATGAAGCTACCACACAGAGGAGACATTCAAGTCCCCCTTAAAATAAACCCTGCTTTCATCGAATTCCATTCATAGTGCTTTAGATTCATATTTCTATTTCCTTCATGCCTAAATTTCAAACTCCAGAAAAAGTTTTAGGTATATCAAAGAGACATTCTCGTGGTTTCAGCGTTTTTTATTATTGTTAAGGATTCAACAAGCAGTTCTCAAGAGCATATACCACAATGAGTTCACCACTACAGGCTAAAAGTAAATTTCCATCTTTTAAAGCAAAATATGAACTATACTCCTTGTAGAAATTTTTAACATATAGCATCATCACTATTTTAAAGAAAGTTGACACTGGTTATAACATTAAAAGCTTTCCTCAGCTGTGCATGGAGACACAGGATAGTATTCCTAGCATTACAGTTCAAACAGCAAGTTAAGGAGTTGTGCCACAGGGAGACCCTGTGCCAAACAAAACAAAACAGAACAAATGAAACCAAACCAGATGAAAATGAGCCCATAATCAGGGCCACTGATTTTAGAATATTTTCTTAAGCATTTGGTTTTCTAGAAGTTTTAGGTGCTCAGTCTGATGAACATTTTGTCAGTGTCAGCATTTACAACTGCTTATACTAGACTGACTTCACATATATCCAACTATTTATTCTCAAATGAAAGGTATGTAAATATGCATGTGGTCTTGTGAATTTAGCTCCTCAATGTTAGCCTGACTGTGAATTGTTAATATGGATGTAAAGCTACCAAGAAGAATTTATTGCTGTATAATAATTGTTTGTCTTAATTTCTCCCATACTATTATTACTATTGTTTAGGGTGCTTTCAAACTCAGTGTTATGATCGAAAACTGAAAGGTCTCCACAGGCTCAGTCTCCATCTTCTGGTTTGTACTCTAAGAGCTTAACACCACTGGCTGGTTCCTAGTAACTGATTACTAAATACTACTTGGATGAATGCTATTCTTTTGTTTCCTGGGTAGTTGTTGTCTTATTCTGGGTTTCTATTACTGCAATGAAACCACCATGACCTAAAAGCAAGTTGGGGAGGAAAGGATTTATTCAGTTTATACTTCCACATTGCTATTCATCATTGAAGGATGGCCAGGAATTCAAACAGGGCAGGAACCTGGAGGCAGGAGCTGATGCTGAGGCCATGGAGGAGTGCTGCTTACTGTCTTGCTCACATGGCTTGCACAGCCTGCTTTCTTATAGAACTCAGGACTACCAGCCCAGGGATGGCACCACCTACTATGGGTTGGTCCCTCCCCCATTGGTCACTAATTAAGAAAATACCTTATAGCTGGTTCTCAGAGAAAATGCCTTATAGCTAGATCTCATGGAGGCCTTTCCTCAACTGAGGCTCCTTCCTCTCTGATGACTCTAGCTTGTGTCAAGTATACATAAAAGTAGATGTACAATTATTTTACTTTTATTTATCAGAATTTTAATGAAAAGCACAAGATCATAGTATGCTATACACTAAATAGAGTTCTTAGGCTAATGTAATATTATACCATTTATAAAATAGAGAACAATGAACTTCATGGGAGAGGGGTCATCTTGAGTGAGAAAGAGCTCAGAATGAATAACAATCTTGACCTAGCAATACTAAAGCATGAAATACAACATTCCTAAGAGTTTCGTTATCAGGGAATAAAGGTCCTACCAAGTGCTACATATGTGTCACAGGTTTGTCTTTGGAACTTGCCTATTGGGGTCATATGTGATGAGAAGGGCTGTGAATCAAACAGAATGCTGTTCCTCCTAAATTCTCTATGGCATAAACAGTGCTACTAGGCACAACAGTGAAGTACAATTACAGGAGAGGTATCCTGCCCTCACTTCATCCATGATGACCATGAAGCTTTGACACCATGAGGGCCATGTATGAGTATCCCAGCTGCTATAGCAAGCAGCAGGCATGGGATATGCATGTTACAAGGGAAAGAGTACTGCATGCAACTTTTTGTTTATGAAGTAGCTCCTGAAAACTTCAGGAAATACTTCTGAGACCCTTTTCCACAGCTGAAGTGCTGAGTGCATAGAAGGAGGCAGAACCAGCAAAACATGTATGTATACAAAGCAGAGAGGATGGGGAAAATATGAGCTTTGTTTAGAAGTAGTTTTTCTCTAACAGAGTTGGTTTCTTCCTGTGTTATATATAACACTGTCATTTACTCCCCCTATCTATTTCCAAATGGTAAATTATAGCTTCTCATTTATACCATTATCTTGCTGATATATAAAAACTAAGAGTGAGTATCTCCTGAATTTCTTATTGTTTCAAATGCAGTTTTCTTGGTTGCTCTATGCTCTTCTTAAGCCAAAATATATTTACTCTGTTCCTTGGTTTCATTTCCTCACAATTTTTCTCCTATGAGTATTATTAATGTCAAAATTATATATTTAAGTCTAGTCATAACAAAAGGAGCTATAGTAGATAACTACCTATTGCAGAGATGCCTACTTATGTTTATTTACAATAGGCAAGGAAAGAAGCTGTTGGTTTGGCTGAAGCAGAGAAGCCAAGTCTAGATTTCTCTTGCTATTTAATAGTAAAAATCCATGTGGAGTTGTATATTTTTATTTTAAGTATGTTTTTAACTTATGTGATTTCTTGCTCTACATTCTTCTTTTTCCTCAAAAGCTTATGCTTGACCTTATTAAGAAAAAATCAGGAATACTGATGGGTAATTATCTCCAAAGTGAATTGAAAACACACTAAAATTAAGTGTTATAATAAAAGAAGTAACAAAGAGGGTCAAGAAAAGATTAAGCAAATTTTTAATTGATAAGTCTATACTTAAGTATAAGTTAAGGAAAAACAAGATGGTTCTTCTATGCACTAAACCTGGAGAAAAAAAGTGCCAAATTCTAGGGACACAAAGGAGAAATGACAGAGGTTGAAGAAAATTTCTCTAACACCTATGTCACACAGATACTCTTATCTCCATTATAAAGGACTATAGTCTTGTTTTTATAAAAGCTATGTGTGCTAGTCAAGGCAAGTATCCCATTTGGCTTTACAGGTACAGTATCTAAACATGTATATGGTACTAAGGTGGCATTTGTGAAACTTTACAGTTGAAGTCATGCTATCTGTTCTTATACTTTTAATATTTTCTCATAATTCTGTTATAATACTGAAAAATATTCTTAAGTATTTATTTTATTTGTATGGGGGCATGTTTGGACAAGTGTGTAAGTGTGTGTGCGTGTGTATGCATACACACACATGTGGAGGTCAGAGGTCAATATTGGGTGTCTCCCCCTACCCCCCACAGGGTGTCTCTTTCCTTTCTATTTAAAGAATTCTTCAATATTTTACTTATTTATTTTGTGTTTCTGTGTGGGGAGGTTTGCATGAATGCTACAGCATAAGTGTGGAGTTCAAAGGACAACTGTAGGCATCATTTGTTTCCTTCCTTCATGCAGGCCTAAGGACAGAACTCAATTTATCAGGCTTGACTGTAGACGCCCTGATGCAATGAGTCAGCTCACATGTCCCTGATAAGGTCTCTCACTGAACCTGGAGTTCACCAATCCAATTCAGCTAGACTGGCTGCCCAGCAGGTCTCTGAGATCCTCCTGTCTCCATTTCTCCAGCTATATGTTTACAAGCACAAGTTACTGCACCCAACTTTTCCATGGGTATTGGGAATCCGAAGTCAAATCCTCAACTTGCACGATAAGCATTTTACTGAGCCATCTGCTCAGATTCTGAGGGAGGATATTATTTAAGAAGAAGGCAATACAAAGCTCGTAAAGGCAAGTCTCTCTTTCTTTCTTTGTATTTATGTGATAGTCTCATGTAATTTACATGTCCTGATGCATCCCACTGATCATGTTCCAATTGCTTAAAAACTTTACATTTCCACTGTCTAAAGAATTTCATGTTAATACGGTAATCTCTGACTCCAGCCCTTTATAATGTAGCACTAACTTGCTATTGTGATAAAGGCTTTGCTGTTTCTTGTTTCCATGTTTTTCTTTATGACATTTCATTTTACTGCAGCCATGACCCTCACCTCCAACTTCCATTGCTACAACCCCTACTCATTTGTCAATATTTTTCTTCTATGATAATTTTTTGTGATGTATCCAAGAAGCCATACTATCTTCTTCCTCTAAATTTATGTAGTATACTATTTTAAAGATTTATTTATTTATTTTAAGAATATGAGTTTTCTATCTGCATGTACAACTTTAGTGCAGAAGAGGGCATTGGATTCCACTATAGATGGTTGCGAGCCATATGGTTTCTGGGAATTGAATGCAGGACCTCTGGAAGGGCAGTCAATGTTCTTAAGTGCTGCACAATCTCTCCAGCCCCCAGATAGTATGTTATTAATGCCTCTTGTTTAATAGCTAATCCATTTTGCATTATTCTGTAGTCTTTCTGTGCTTTTTATCTTTCATAGAAGACACAAGGGTTTTATAACTAAGGGAATCTTATCTTAATTATTTCTGCATCTCCTATCATGTCTGGCACAGTACTTTTCATGGAACAGATGTACAACAAATTAATGAATATTTAGGCCTCATTTCCTAACCTGAGCTTAAATCAGCAAAGCCGGTTACTATTCAGGCAGTAGGTATCAGTTCAACCCAAGTAATTATCTGTTGCCTTTGTGTAGTCTGACTTATTGGAGCTTCCATCATATTATTTACTGATATTTTTAGTAACATTTGTGATATGAGAATCTACCATAAAATATCCCATAGTACTTCTGCTATCAACTTGACACAGGTCAATATTATTTGACAGAGTCACAATTGGGAGAATGCCACATTGTCAAATTGGTCTGTGGTTATGTTTGTGGGGTATTTCCTTAATTTCTAATTAATATGAGTGTTCAGGCCACCGTGGGAGGTGCCACACCTGGCCAGGATCCCAGTTCCTACCTTGAGTTCCTGTTTTGGCTTCCCTTGGTGATTCACTGTAACATTTAAAATAAAATAAAACTCCTCCTTCCCAAGTTGCTTTTGATCATTATCACAGCAACCGGAAGCAAACTAGAACAGTGTTCCAAACAAAAATGGCATACTCAGGTAGACTCAGTTGACTGGTCCAGAGGCAATAGTTGGGAATGCCTTCTTATTTGCCTATGATGCTCTTTGTGTGTCTCTCTGTGTGACAGATAACAGGTTCCATGGTAAAGACTGGTAATTTAAGCAACTAATATAATTTAGCAACACTTCGATTTTCTAGTACCTCACTTGTTTAAGCATGAGATTGAAAACGATTGTGCATTGAGAACGTCAGTGGGGGAGCTCTGGGTTTGCACGTAGTAATTCCATCTGTAAGTAGTGATAGTGAAGATAACAAGCAGAATGGCAGAATGATACATTTTCAGTGCTTCTGGTCAGTTGGCTATATTTTGAGGTGGCTATTTATTTTGGGGGCTGGGCTGTCTTTTCAAACTTTGCTTTCCTTGGGCAATTAGTATTCTTCATAGTTTTGCTTTTCTGCTTTTATCTTATCCTATTGACGTGGCAGTTACGCTAAAGGGCTAAGAATTCCAGTGTAGAATGGAGGAAAATTTGAGAATATCAAACAAAAGTGATAATGGAATGGAACCAAACCATGCAACTAAGAAACCTGCAGAAGTCTCTAGCTCTGCTTCCAGAGAAAGATAGGAAGTTTTTTTCCTTTATCTTTCTTTCGTTCGTTCGTTCGTTCTTTCTTTCGTTCTTTCTTTCTTTTTCTTTTTTTGGGGGGGAGTTGTTGGATTTTGATTAATTTTCACCCCCAAACCCCTCTAGTTTTTAACTCAGGATGTCTGCTATGGCTGTTGCCTCTAGAAATGACTACCAGAGAGCTAAATGGACTACTCTTTAACTTCATTTGCTTTTATGGGCAATCTAGATATAAAAACAAAGGGCATCACAATTTAGATTACTCGAAATTAATATAATTGCAGTGTTAGTGAGGATATTCCTGGTGTTTCACAGTTGACAACACTGTAGTCCCTTGAGTATCAAACGTCCAGAAAACCCATTGAATGAATGACCTCTCTGTCTCATATAGGCTCTCTGGGATCAGTATGAGCTATGAGACTTTTAGCAAATGAGTAGGTTTAGAATATACTAGAAGATAATGACACCTTTTTGATGGTCCAGAATAGCATGCTTTAATTTAGAAACTTTATTAAGTTTCTTAGCAGAGAAATATACTGATTAAAAAATTATTTCAGTTTGCTAGTGCTACTCTTAATGGATGGAAGAAACCTCTGAGAGGAGGGAGACACACAGAAATGGAAGATGACGGTGGAATGACTGCTTTCCACATGTCAGTAGGCATTTCTTTTAGACTTTGGTCATATAATATGATGTAAAAATTTTATTATGAACATATAAACAGATTTTTTTTAAAAAGTCTTTTGTCAAGTTTGACAAAACCATTAGAGGGCATCTTTAATGACTTTATATACATAAAACAGTATCACCTTCCAATCAAAACACTTTTCTCCTCTCAATCAAACCTTCACATTAAGCTATCTCTATAAGCCTTCCATGAAGCATAAACATGGAACATTAACCATTACCCAAACAAGAAGTTTTCCCAAATAGGAAAAAGATGAACATAACTTAATGGGCTTCAGCTATTTTTCTCACTATTGCCCAAAGCTTTTATAAACAACTCAGCATTGAGTACCACTCCTTCTCTCAATTTGTTGCATTTCAGTGGCTACCAATTTCTATTCCATTTACATACAATAACTTTAAATTCAAGCACAGAATATTTTAGGGAGTATAGGCTAGTTTAGTCAATTATGCCAATTTAATTAAGTAGCATTTCTATATTTAGTATTAATTTTTATTTTTTCATTATTTCTCCAAATAGCTCACAAAGGGGAAACAAAATTAATATGCCTACCTTTCTTTTTTCAGAACAAGAAAGATTTAAAGGGAATATATGAGGAAGTGATCATCTTGGAGAACGTGGTCAGACAAACTAATCTGGATTATCCCGAGAAGAGTTACTATTTACCCCCCCCCACTATCTGAACAGAGATACATGAGTGTCTAGTTCCACTTGTCTTGCTTCATTTATGTATTTCCCCACTGAGACCACTTTTATAGTATAACTTTATCTATTGCTAATAAAATACAAAAGGAAAAAACCCAAAAAACACCACCAACAAAAGACAATTATTTCATTACTTGCTGATTTTTGAGGGTCATGGTGACTCTTCCACTATTAGCAACAATAATGGGCCATATATTATAGCAAAAACTAAAAATGAACTGTAGAAACAAGCTAATTACATTTATGTTTTAATCACCTTCTACCCAAGCCTCATGCTCATAAAACAATTAAAATATTTAACATGAAACACAGTGGGATTCCTTATTTCTGAGGCTTTCAAAACACATGATTATTTTACAGTACATTTACAGGGTTAAAACTTGCAAACTTATTACACTAGGGGATTACACAGAATCCACATACCAACTGAGATCAGCTGAGAAAAAACATCTTCCTGACAAAGTTTACTCTTCCTTTTTTGAAAGAGGGACTTGGTGTAGAACATTCACATTTACCAGACTATGGCAGCTAGAGTGGTCTTACCTGGATTCCTTGGGATTCTCTTTCTGCGGTCTCTGAATGCTGCACCTGACTGTAGGGCTTCCAGAAGATTATCCATCACTCCGGTCTCATCACCTTCTGGAGGACGAGAGAAATCAGAATTAATCTTACGGCAATTAAAGTTAAACTACAGGAAAATAAAGGGAAAAACTCCTGTCAAATTTACATAATCCCCTTAAATTAAAGGCATATATCTGTTTTAACATAATGGGTCCTGTCAATTTCTGGCATCACAGACTACTTTGCTTATTACGTGCCATTAAGCGAAATTCATGCCAATCCCACTGTTCTTTCAACTTAAAGACCTTGTCTTTTGTATTATTGATGACACACTCAGTATGCAAATAAATAGTAGCTGATCAGCTACTGCAGCCTTCCTGTTAAGATTCTTCTAAGATATTCCTAAGCAAGAAACCACTGACCTGGCTTAATGCAATCAATGTTCAGGGTGTGATTTGATGAAGCAGAGGTACACAAGGTTAAATACTGATTGTATTAATACATTCAGCATTCAACCATCATCTGCGATTATCTCAAAAGGCACTATTTGCAAAACACATTTGCATTCAATTCTTACCCAATCCATATCCTTTACTCATTTTGAAATGCTGACATTCTATAAAGAAAAGGTGACCACATCATCTGAAAGGCCACATTTTATATTGAGAAGCATCAGCCAAAAAGTCTCATTTGCTTTTTAGAATGCTGGTGTGTGCCTCAAGGCTTTTCTTATGGGAAAGAGCTATTAGAAACGAGGATGGAGAGTACTCAAAGGATGCTCATGGAATTCCATAACAGAAATGTTTATGACATTACACTTTACTCTTACCTTTGACAACTCTGGCCACCAAGCACAGGCCTGACATCCATAACAGTATTTATAATGGATATCCGTAACGATATTTATAATAAAGTGTCAGTAGACAGGAATCTTACAGGGACCTAAACTTTCTATGCCAAATTGCCTAACTCTTGGAAAGAACCCTCACTAGGTGGACCCTTTGAGCTAACTGTTTGGGTCTGGAATATGGGACATTTGTAGGTAGGAAGGATGAGACAAGAATGGATGGTGAGTGAGAAAATATCTCCCATTCCAGTCTAAGGTTAAACTAGAATCCTACTGTGCCTCAAGTAGGCAGAATTATATTACAGGAAAATTTCTCTAATAGGATAAGAACAAGCTAGAAGCACTACGCTCTTCAATTGAGTGGAAATTTCTTCAATGTTATAATTATTTATCCTTTTAAAATAAGCTACCTAGGACAGGATATTGAGTAAAAATGGAAAGGAGACACAGAGGTTCTCAAAAGCAGTATCTGATGAAAATGTAGTGGAAGGAGTATTCCCTGTGATTAGAGAAAGAGGGCTGTGTTTTTAAACATTAAGATTGATGACTTATTTGGATCATCACTCAATATTGCCAAAAGAAAGAAAAGAGGAAAAAAGTAGTTAAATAGCTCAGTATGGATGAAATGTGACTAGGATAATAAATTATTAGATGCTTTAAATTCCTTATGCCTTTTCAGATGGGAATAAGAAAACTAAGACATCGCTCAGAAGTTATGTAAAGGAACCTAAATATGAACCCAAATCATTCATATTAAAGATTATATATTTAAAATAATGATATACTTGATATACTTTTTATCAGGCCAAGACTTAGAAATCTAGTGCATATTTCCTTTTGTACACTTTAATTCTGATTAGCTGGAATTCAAGCACATGTGATCTGTGGCCACCACATTGGACAGTATGAATAAAGGCAATAGGAAGCCATGTTACATGATCAAGCTTGTGTTTTATAGAGGCTTGCCAAATCGCATCATTGCACAAAAGGAGGCAGAAAAATGTCTAAGAACATACCCCATTTATCTAAGTAACAAAAAACAGGAGAAGAAGGAATGGAGAGGCCATGTATTTGGAAATTATCAATAGAATCACTAAGACATGGCTGGGGGTAGAGAAGGTTAAGCAGGAAAGGAGTCTGGATAATCAGGAATAAATAGGTTTAGGAAAATCTGAGGACCTATGTGAAGAGCTCCAAGAATGTCCCCAACTGTGCCTATGTGGAAGGGTGAGTGTGTGGATGCCACAGCATACATATGCAAGCCGGAACAGGACCTCAAGTGTCAGGCTTCACTTTACAACTTATTGCAGACAAATTCTCTTTGTTGTTGTGCATGTTTCATTGACCCTATTTGACAAGAGGCTTGCTGTTACTAGAGCTTTGTGGGATTTGCCTATCATCTTTGCTTCCCATCGCAGCATAGAAGTGCTAGGATTAGAGATGCTTAATTTACAGTGGATTGCTTTGATATGAGCTCTGGGTATTCAAACTCAGGTCTGCTTGCTTTCACTTTCACAGAAAGCACTTCTATACACCCAGTGTCCTTCTCAGCCTCTGGACTACAACATTTAGCCAGAAGTCAGGAAAAAGGAGAAGTATAAAGACAGAGAAGAAATCTTCACAGCTAAAGAACAAACGAGAGAGTAACAATGCAAGTGAGCTTCATGTGCTTGTGGGAAAATGGTAATTATAAAGACTGTATAAACTTGAGGAGGTGTAAACAAGTGAACAGAGCAGAATATAAAATGGTATCTATTTATGGCTTACATAAATTAGATGAAAACATAAAATTTTATTTATGGGTATTGTCACATTAAAAAATTTTAATGGTATATTTTGATTAGACTAAAATGTGGAATATAAACACAAAGATGGCAAAAATAAATCCTTTTGCTTAATTTAGCTATATGCTACCTGACAACAATAATTGAAATACTATGTTATAGCATGTTTCTCATCTATTTCTCATTATCATTTCCTTCCTTTCTTGTGGGACATTTTAATACATATTTTCTCCAATGTTCACCCCTCTTAAAATGCAAAGTCATGGAATGACTGCTTATCTATTCATGTTATGCGATGTTTATCTATGCCACAAACCATTGTACTATCAAAGATTTTTCTCTAACTACCAGGAGCTCACCTCCTGTGGTGATAACTGCTTCTGTTGAGAATATATATATATATTATTATATATATATATATTAATATAACACTGTGTTTCTAAACCAGCAACAGAAACAGCAAGAACAGTTCTTTACAAACATCTTGTGCTTATCAAAGGGAAGAAATGTAGTCCATTACAGTTTCATTCGCTCCGTGCTAACTTTAAACGTGATTTTCATAAAATGTCTAACCTTAACAGAACAGATCTAAGTTTTGGAAATATAATCATAGGACCAATTTACATTGCTTCCTCAAACAAAATGGAAACCAATATAGTCACTTGAAAGATATTACCTTTTGCTTTGAATGAATTTCAATGAAATTTGGTCTGTGATTTAATTGTGTGAAGTTGACAGTTCACTTAGAATTTTTAAGTTAATATAACCACGGATTCTTATTTACATTTAATTAGTAGTGAATAACTTTTTACTGTATATGGAGTCAAGTCAAGGGAAAAACTGTGTTCTTTTTTTACTGTAAATGAAAAATATTAAGCACACAAAAAGTGCTTTTTTACAACATGCAGTACCTATTTTACTGAGTAAAGAAATACCAAGAGAATTTTGTAATGCTTTTTAGTCATTAAAATGATTATGTGTGGGCACAGTTGAGAAGTAACAATTCAGAGTTCACTTTATAGTCTTTCATCACACAATTAGTTACAGAGTACACTAAGGAGCTAGGTGGGCTGCATAAAGTTTCTGGACTCTGTGAACAGCTTATCATCTGATAAACTGAAAGGCATGGGTGATGCCTTCTGCTTCATGGTTCCTACGGTATTTGTCATTCAGTAGACAGTGAAGCTCAGTTTTCAGCACTAAAGCTGACCTATGTGGTATTGACTTATTTCCCCAAAAGTGTTTGGAGATGCTACAGATTAAAATAAACACTAGGTAAATTAATATTCTCTGCTATGCTTTTGAGCAAAACTATTCCCCGATGGCTAGCATATACTTATGTGAAAGAATTCTCTATGGGCTTCGCATAATTTTACGTATTTTTAAAGTCTATTTTTATAGCAATATTTTATATGACAAAGAGCTTCTATCTAAGGTAAATGGTAGGTTCGTCTGCTTTAAAAAACAAATTATATGTTCCTCCAGGGCAAAGGCTATGTAGCTTTGCTTTCAGTCCATTATAATAGATTAGGGATTTTCTAAGATTAGGGCTCCTCTGGAGTGCTGCAAACCCATTGTCTGTGTAGCCTCCATCTGGCAGCACCTTTGTACCACTCTGTCGAAGTAGAAGAGCAAGGAAAAGGATTAAGAACATGAGAACACATAAATCATACTACTTACTATATATACTGTGTGTAGTCTATGTACACTATGTGTATGTCTGACCTCTGAGCCATGTACCTTCCAACAATATCCATTAAATTGTGGCATGCTAATTCGTTAGCTACACCATTTTTGAAATGATTCTTATTCTTTTCTTTCATTCTTGTATCAAATACTGTTAATTAGAATATTCTTTATGTATCTAGTAACTGAACAGAGTCTTGGACACTTCTATTATTGAAGATGGCACTCCAACTCACCAGGCTTGAGAATTACTAGCTAAAACATAATACAAATTCAAGGGATTTTATCTTAACTGCTTAGGAACAGGTGTATTTCACAGTCTGTTGGATTTTATAATATTTTCATTCACTTTATCAGTTGAGCATGCCTAATCCAAAACCCAAATCTTTTCAAAACTTACCAATTCGGGAGTGGTTCAGATTAAGAATGTCATTTTCTAGAGTCATAAAAACCTGAGCATAATGACTTCATTATAGATTCCTCAAATTTTCAATTTTATAATTAAAGACCTCTGTCAAAACTGAAGAAAGTTGCTATCAACTAGTAACAAGTGACCCCAAAGAGAAAAATGCTTCTTACTGAGGGTAGGACACTTCTATGTAAGATAATAGCTGCAGATATTAATTTTAAAAATGAAACTATGCTTTCTATGAACAAGAAGACCAGGGAAAGATGTTATGAATAAATCTTGCCTAAATAAAGCCTCCCAAAACATTAAATTTCTGTAGTAATTTAGGTATTGTAGATATTTGTGAATGAAACAGAGAGCCAAACAAACAACAATAGCAATCAGTTCAAAGACAGTCACATCTAGAGTGCAACTCAGTTCACATTTGTGTGTGCTCATTCTCCCTTTCTGTATGATGTAAGTGTAAACACTTGCAAATTCTGAAATGCACAAATTTTAGGTACACAGTTTGAACTGTATGACAGATTGATATAGCCATGTAACTACCACTGTAACAAGACATAATCCCCACACCCAGGCAAACCTCTGATACTAATTTTGATTGTAATCTAAAATTAGTTTCAACTGTCCTTATTATATACTTTAAAAGTGTGTTTTAAGCCAGGAGGTGGTAGTACATTCTTTTAATGCCAGCACCAGGGAGGCAGAGGAAGTTTGAGGCCAGTCTAGTCTACAATGCAAGTTCCAGGACAGCCAGTGCAACACAGATAAATCCTGTCTCAAAAAAAACCCAAAAAAGATTGCTTTAGTACTTATTTTACATGTACGGACGTTTTCTTTGTAAATGTGTCTGTGTACCAAGTATGTGCCTGGTGATCATGTAGGCCAGAATAGGGTGCTGGATCTCCTGGAACTGCAGTTTCAGGTGGTTGTGAATCACCATATGTGTGCTGGTGAGCAAACTCAGATCCTTTGGAAGTGCAGCCAGTGTTCTTAACTGCTGAGCCATCTTTCCAGTCTCTTATTATATACTTTTTACAGTGTGCTTATTGAACAAGCACTCAACCACTGAATTCCAACCCTAGTTCCAAACCATACAGTTTTCAGTGAGTGAAAGAGCTGAGGTCAATTAGAATCAGCATAGTCCCTTGAAAGAATGTTTGACCTGCATGATAAGACATGAGGAGAGAACGTTGAAAGAGCCACATTTACAATGGGATAGGAATTCATCAGTCTGGCTATGTATGGGATAAGGCCAGTTCAGGCACCCTCTCCTCTGCTGCCCAAGGACCTAGCTGGGGACATCTCCTTGGATACCTGGGAACCTCTCTAGAGCCAAGTCTCTTGCCAACCCTAAAATGGCTCCCTTAATTAAGATATCTTCTTGCCTGCTCCCATATCCACCTTCCTCCATCTCAACCATCCCATTCCCCCAAGCTCTCCCCAATCCTCCC
>LOJH01033205.1:2458-16338 GCA_001685095.1 Ellobius talpinus | reverse complement strand
AAACAACCTTCCTCAAGACCCAGAAATACCACTTTTGGGTATATATCCAAAGGACTCTCAATCGTGCCATAAGGACATGTGCTCAACTATGTTCATAGAAGCATTGTTTGTCGTAGCCAGAACTTGGAAACACATGAAATGCCCCTTGACCAAAGAATGGATAAGGAAAATGTGGTACACTTGCACAATGGAGTACTACACAGCAGAATAAATAATGACATCTTGAAATTTGCAGGCAAATGGATAGAGCTAGAAAATGTCATTTTGYGAGGTAACCCAGACCCAGAAAGACAAATATCATATGTACTCACTCATAAGTGGGTTTTAGACATAAAGCAAAGAAAACCAGCCTAAAAATCATAATCCTAGAGAACCTAGACAACAATGACAACCCTAAAAAGACATACATGGATCTAATTTACATGGAAAGTAGAAAAAGACATCTGCTCAGTAAATTGGGAGAGGGTAGAAGGGAAAGGGAGCAGAGAAAACTGTATAGCTCAATAAAACCAACCAAAAAATTAAAAAATAAGTAAAGTTGCTGTGGGACAATGGTCTGTATCCTGTCAATTATATTTTTAATAAATGCTGATTGGACAGTAGCCAGGCAGAAAGTAGAGGTGGGGAAACCAGGCAGGATGTAGAGGCAGGGCAATGAAAACAGGAGAATTCTGGGAAGAGGACGCAGTCTGCAGTCATGACCGGGAAGAAGCAAGATGTGACTGCCTCAACAAATAAGGTACTGAGCCACGTGGCTAACATAGACAAGTATAATGCACTAATATAAGTTGTAAGAGTTAATAAGAAGTCTGAGCTAATGGGCCAATAAGCTTATAATTAATGTCAACCTTTGTGTGATTTCTTTGGGATTTAACAACTGTAGGAACTGGGCAGGACAGAAAACTCAGTCAACATAAAGTTGAAAAAATAAAAATAAAAGAATAGTAATATGCTAATATGTTTCTAGTTCATTCTCTTTTAATTTATTTTTATCTGAGTAATTTTTTTCCAGTATTTAAAAAGTTGCCCCTTTATTCTTACCCATCGAATAACTGCTCCCTCTGAACTGAAACATGCTCTCCTAGAAAGAAGGTTCCAAGACTAAGGAAGCTCACAAATCTCTTTTTATTTCTAAATAATTATTTATTGCTTTTATTGAGCTATACATTTTTCTCTACTCTCCTCCTTTCCTACCATCTCCCTTTCTACCCTCTCCCGTGATCCCCATGCTCCCAATTTACTCAAGAGATCTTGTCTTTTTCACCTTCCTATGTAGATCCATCTATGTCTCTCTTAAGGTCCTCTTTATTGTCTAGTTTCTCTAGGGTTGTGGCTTATAGACTGGTTTCTCTTTGCTTTATGTCTAAAATCCACTTGTGAGTGAATACATATTATATTTGTCTTTCTGTGTCTGAGTTACCTCATTCAATATGTTTTTTCCAGATCCATCCATTTGCCTACAAATTTCAAGATGTCATTATTTTTTGTTGCTGTGTAGTACTCTATTATGCAAATTTACCAGATTTTCTTTATCCATTCTTCAGTTGAGGGGCATCTAGGTTGTTTTCAGGCTCCAGCTATTACAAATAATGGTACTATAAACATAGTTGAGCACATGTCCTTGTGGTATGTTTGAGCATCCTTTGGGGATATACCCAAAAGAGGTATTGCTGGGTCTTGAGGTAGATCATTTCTTAATTTTCTGAGAAATTGACTTACTAATTTCTAAAGTGGATGTCCCAGTTTTCACTCCCACCAGCAATGGAGGAGCATTCCCATTACCCCACATCCTCTCCAGCATAAGCTGTCATCAGTGTTTTTGATCTTGGCAATTCTGACAGGTGTAAGATGGAATCTCGGAGTTGTTCTGATTTGTATTTCTCTGCTTGCTAAGGATGTTGCGAAGTTCACAGATCTTAACAGGCTCAGGAACATTGTAACTGAGAAGATATCACTCAGGATTTGTACAAGCAGCAGTTTCTAGGCTCTTCTAGGGAGTTTCCTCCAAGTCACACAGGACACTCTGTGGACAGAGGTTTCATGAGTTGTCACCTGTGCTAGGTGGCTGTGTCAGTAATACAATTGACATGACTCACTCACATTCTGTAAAAGAACCCTAATAGACTCATAGGTGTTGTTGAAGGGAATAACTACTTTGGTAACTCATATGTGATGTAAAGACTTTTGTTCACATTGCCTCAGGAAGAATCACACCATACTCCTCCAATTTGTGCTGCTCTTTCTGTCTTATTATCCAAGTTTAGATAAATATGTGAACTTTAAATCCATATTACAGGAGTCAATACTATTAAATTTACAGAAGAAGCTGAGCAGAATACATCTTTGTCTCAGATTGGAAAGATATATACCTTATAGTTAAAAGGTTTAATTAAACTAAAAATTAATAAACCACAAAGAAAACATGTTCAACAGAAAAAAAAAATTTCTGTCTTTCAAATGTCACTGTGTACAAAGGTAGCAATGGAAGCAGCTGGAATGAAGACATTAATGAAGATTTAGTTTCTAGATATACGAAGAATTTCTGTAAATAGCCAGCAAGAGATAATACAACTAATTCAATATAGGTAACAGATAAGCATAAGTAACGCAGGGAGATCTAATGAGCTAGTAATAATAGTCATGCTCAGTCAGTGGTGACAATCAGAGAAGCAAAGTTTAGAAAGTAGGTACAAGAAATCTTGGAACTGAAGTATGCTGGAGAGATTCTACCAGAAGCCATGCAAATGAAACATATACATCACCCATCACCTTGCTGTCACCCTACCTCAGAGTGTACATTCTAAAGAAACCTTTTCTTGGGTCCGCAAAGAAGTTTCTGTGAAGATGTCTTTGTCTATCTGATGCTCAATCTCAGTTGCCAACTGGATGAACTCTAGAATCATGTAGGAGATGGGCCTCTGGGTAGGCTTGGAAGGGAGTATCTTCTAAGGTTAAATGGAGTAGGAAGACATACTCATGTTGTAGGAGGCAGCTAGTTTGTTCCCAGCTGCTCAGCCCCAAAATAATCACACCAAAACCGTATTATTTGCAATACTGTTTGGCCAATAGCTTAAGCATATTTCTCATATCTTAAATTAACCCATCCCCTTTAAGCTGTGTATTGCCACAAGGCTATGGCTTACCAGGTAAAGTTCTGGCATCTGTCTCTGGCAGAGCTACCTGGCGTCTCGCTGACTCCATCTTCTTTCTCCCAGCATTCAGTTTAATTTTCATACCTACCTCTATTCTGCCCCATGCAGGCCCAAGACAGTCCTTTATTAACCAATGGTATTCACAGTATAAAGAGGGGAATCCCACATCATACCCACCCAGATATTGTTCCCTGGGCTAGGATTTTGAGCTAGATAAAAGTAAATCACATGGGAACCATGGGAGAGGGCTGAAGGGGTGGGGGGAGGAAGGGAGGGGAGCAGAGAAAATGTATAGCTCAATAAAAATCAATTTTAAAAAAGTGAACCATGTCAGCTTATTGTGATGTAATATGACCAGCTACCTCAGGCTCCTCCCATTGTGATTTCCCTGCCATGACGCAACATAAATTTCAAACTGTAAACCAAAATAAAGTCTTCCTTCCTTAAGCTGTTTCTACTGGGGTAACTTAACACATCGATATAGAAGCAACTAAGAGAGCCCCCATTATTTGGGTGGGACTAATGGAGGATGGCAACAACCTAGATACCTAGAGATACATGAAATAAAAGTCCACTAAGAAACACTCTGTAATGACCACCGTTCACCACCGAGTTTTGTATAGGAAAATGTGAGACCATGAAGTAAAAACAGAATGAGATTTCAGTAAATTACTATATTCATATTAATTAAAAAATACATAACAACCTTCAGTGATACAGAGATAACTAATACATTTGGAAATTACACAAGGCAGAGAAGGTGCTTCTGCAAGAAAGGGAATAAGATATTTAAAGAGGAAGTAATAAATTTAGAATGAGATGAAACAAAAGGGGCACCTTTCATAGAATAATGATAATATACTATTCATTCTTGTACAAACTTACTCAGCTGGAAAATAAATTGCTAAGCGTCGACAGGCACTGTCCATGTGCACTGGGATTATAACGGTGAATGGATGGATAAGGTTCTGCTCTTATCGGTTCACTCTGATGGCCTGAGGAACAGAACTGGACATGGTGAGAGAATCAGTGGGACCCAGGTGATTCTAAATGAAATTGAGATGATGATACTGTCAGTAACATTGCATCTGAATTTGATCATGTTAGTTTACTAAACACAAATTAATATAAATATATGTATGTGTTCATGCACTCACAGACACACACATGAATAAATTTAGGCCAAGTGGATTGTAGAGCTTGGTAAGTTTCATCTGGAGGACATTTTGAACTATCAAACCATAAGCCATTCCTGTGAGAAGACTTCCTATTTCATGTGAACCAGCATGGATTTTTTGAGCACTGTTCTGTTCACCAGATATACACAGTGATCACGTAAGCTGTAGAAAGGAAATATAATACTCTCCTGATTAGCTGTTTTTCCCTAGTGTTACTGCTCATTGAGTTTCTGCCCTGGAGCCCAAACACAGCCCAGGATTGCACTGCTGTGCTGGATTCTGTTTCCTGTGAATGATCTACCTGCCTCTGATCCCAGCGGTCAAAGGAAAGAATAGATTCTTTCTAAATAAGAGAGAGTACCAGTCAATGCAGCCATCCCTGGACTCTAAAGCAATAAAAAAAAACAACTTTTGTGAGATCTGTCTAGGCAATATGTATTTGCGACGTGAAATGGCTACGCAGCATCAGAAAATGGTGCGTGTGTGCTTGAGCAAACAATGGAGTTGACAGTTTGGGATGAGGCAGACAGAGAATAAGAGATATTACATGCTCCCCCAGAGGCCACAGAACCTCAATGATCCTTCTAAGATATTTAATTTCTGAGGGAAGATGCTAATCCTTGTGGATTCCTCACTGTTTCAAGGTTCTTTGCTTCCTCTTATACATTTTTTTCTTATTTTCCTAAATCAGACACAATAAGAACCAGGCTAGGGATACTGGGTAAAGCTAGAAGTGAGCAGAGATTACCAGGAGAAAGATACTCTTTCTCAAGACAAACAGCATCATCCAAGTCCCAGAGATCCTGGGTCTGTAATGTCAGCTCTCTTTCCCCAGTGTTGGCAAGGGTGCAGAAAAGTGAACAATGTCACAAATTTGGCAATGCATTTCAAGAATTTCATACATGTCCATAATCTCTGACCAGTAATTGCTCTTATGGGAATTTATACACAGAAAATTATCAGAAATACAGGCAAAGATTGACATTTAGAAATATTTAATGCAACATTTTGCATGTAGCCGACACATCATCTCAGGACTCCTGTCCTTTGAAAATTATATCAAGCGCCTGGCGGTGGTGACACATGCCTTTAATCCCAGCACACGGGAGGCAGAGGCAGGCAGATCTCTCTGAGTTTGAGGCCAGCCTGGTCTACAAGAGCTAGTTCCGGGACAGCCTCCAAAAAGCTACAGAGAAACCCTGTTTCAAAAGAAAAAGAAAAAAGAAAATTATATCAAGTCATTCCAAAATCATCTCAAGTCTTGAAAAACTTCAATGTATCCTTCCAGATTTCCAATGATTCTCGGCGCTTCATTGTTAAACTCTCAAATCTACCTAATTCCAAACTCAGCACAAACAACAGAGATCAATAAATGCTGCCCCTTTTCCCCAAACACTTTGAATTTAGTACTTTAGTCCTTAGAAAGGAATCAAGACAATGAAGAGAACATATGCAACAAAATGCAAATCGATTTTAAAATGCAAAGACCCTTAACAAATCAGTCAACCAGACTTCCTGCTAAGTCTATTTCTTGTGGCCTAGCTCCTTCTCACTTCTTTTAAATCTCCTCTTCCCCCCTCACTAAGCTCATTCTAATCCTAAATTAAATCCAGCACATTAAAAAGAGCATTTAACTCCGCATTTCGCCATATGCAGGTAGATCAGGAGCTCACAGCTACACCAAAGCCTTATTGAATGCATCTCCTATGTATATTCAGTTAAGAAGCGTTCTTTCCTATTAAGAATGCACTCAGAGTAAACTTCCCATTCTACCATGGGGCTATGGGGTGTCTGGAACTGTAGCAGTCATCTGGCTGCTGCACTGTAATCTCCCTTGAATCTATGTAGTTGAACTTTTTACTCTACTCCTTCATGCCCCTTAGGACCAGGGTAATCCATGCTCCTATACTATATCCTGCAGAATATACTGGTGTGTGGTTTTCCCTGTAATTATAAAATATGCTTTTGTCTCCATCCCCATGTGTGATGACCCATGCTGGCAACTTGATGGTATTAAGACCAATCCAAAATGAATCGCTGAATCCTGCTTAATCATTGTTTGTCCAGGAAGGGTTCTGAGAGAAGGGCACTAGGGGAATTGTAACCTTGTGGAAAACAAGGCCTTAATATTCGCTCAGATAAACCACCCTTTCCAGTCTCCATAATACTGAGCCTCCTTAAAAATTGGGTTTGCATCTTCTCCAGCATAAGCTATCATCAGTGGTGTTTTGTTTTTGTTTTTGTCTTGCTTTTTATTGATTTTATTGAGCTCTACATTTTTTCTGCTCTCCTCCATGCCTATCCCCTCCCCTTCACCCTCTCCCATAGTCCCCATGCTCCCAATTTACTCAGGAGATCTTGTCTTTTTCTACTTCTCATGTAGATTAGATCCATGTATGTCTCTCAATATCTTGAAATTACATCTTGAAATCTGCATGCAAATGAATGACACTAGAAAAAAAGCATCCTGAGTGAGGTAACCCAGACCCAGAAAGACGAACATGGTATGTACTTACTCATAAGTGGTTATTAGATTTAAAGCCATGAATAACCAGCCTATAGTCCATAACCCCAGAGAAGCTAGGTTCCCAAAGTCCAGTCAAAGAGAGGGTAGAACGATAATGTGAGCAAAGGATCAAGACCATGATGGAGATAACCAGTGAAACAGCTGACCTGAGCTAATGGGAGTTCCCTGACTCTGGACTGACAGCAGGGGAACCAGCATAGGACCACACTAGGCCCTCTGAATGTGGGGGACAGTTGTTTGGCTGGGTCAGTCTGTGGGGCCACTGGCAGTGTAGCCAGGATTTATCCCTACTCCTTGAACTGGCTTTTTGGAATCCATTCTCTTTGGAGGAATACCTTACTCAGCCTAGATAGAGTATGGAGGGCCTTGGTTCTATCTCAAAGTGATGTGTCAGACTTCATTGACTCCCCATGGGAAGCCCTACCCTCTCTGAGGAGTGGTGTGGGATAATTGTCTGTATTCTGTCAATCATGTTTTAAATAAACACTGATTGGCCAGGTAGGAAGTATAGGTCGGTCAATCAGACAAGAAGTAGAGGCGGGGCGATGAGAACAGGAGTATTCTGGAAAGAAGGAAGCTCTTACCCCAGTCCAGCCCAGACCACGGAAGAAGCAAGATGTGAGCTGCTCTGCTGAGAAAGGTACTGAGCCGTGTAGCTAACATAGATAAGAATAATGGGTTGATATAAGTTATAAGAGTTAGCAAGAAGNTTCTGTCAATCATGTTTTAAATAAACACTGATTGGCCAGGTAGGAAGTATAGGTCGGTCAATCAGACAAGAAGTAGAGGCGGGGCGATGAGAACAGGAGTATTCTGGAAAGAAGGAAGCTCTTACCCCAGTCCAGCCCAGACCACGGAAGAAGCAAGATGTGAGCTGCTCTGCTGAGAAAGGTACTGAGCCGTGTAGCTAACATAGATAAGAATAATGGGTTGATATAAGTTATAAGAGTTAGCAAGAAGCTTGAGCTAATGGGCCAATCAATTTATATCTAATGCAGACTCTGTGTGATTCTTTGGGGCTTGCTGGCTGTAGGAACTGAACAGGACAGAAACCCTAGCAAGCCCGGCCCTCATGTTACAGAGGAGTGGATGGTAGGTTGGATGGGGGAAAGTGGGGGGAGCAAGAGGAGAGGAAGAATTGGGAACTGGGATTGCTATGTAAAATTTCAATTAAATAATAATAAAAAGAAAATCACATGATCAAAAAATTGAGTTTGACAGTCAATTGGTGTGCTCTTCTCTGGAGAGGATCATCTCTCCCACTCCCAGCTTTGCTCAGTTGTGTATAATTCTTTATATAAGGTTGAAGCCTCCTGGGCTTTTCCCTGTCTAGTTTAGCATGAACATGGGTGGTGTCCCTGTTCAGTCCATGTTTGAGCAGTCATGTTGGTGAGATTTCATGGGTGTATTTCCTGATGTAATGAGGAGATACAATCTCACAGCAAACTCCCTGATCTTCTGACTCATGTACTCTTTCTGCCCCTCTTCCAAAATGGTCCTGGAACTTTAGGTGAGGGATTAGTTTCTAGCTGTATCCCTTGGGACTAGACTCCACAACTCTGTGTTTTGATTGGTTGTGCTTTTCTGTAATGGTTTATCTGCTGCAAAGAGGAGTTTCCTTGATGAAGGATGAGTAATACACTTATCTGTGGGTATAAGGACAAATGGGGAGGGGTATATAGTAAACTTTTGCGGGAGGAAAGGAAAGGGGAAAACGTATTTATAATCTCAAAACTAATTTACTTTTTTAAAAAAGAATTTGAGAACTAGGTTTTACTTGAAGCCAATTTAGGCCCTCCTATTTCTTCCTCTGCTCTACTGGGAAGGCCAAAGTTGCCTCTCAGTGATGTCATATGGACCTCATCAGGAGAGACCAGAGAAAAGAGAAAAAATAATGTAGTTACAATGAGAAGGTACTATTTTAGTTTGCCAGTTCTATCAAATATCGTAGAACAGAGTGACATGGACAAGCTCCTTCCTAAGTAACAGCTCTCCCCAGATCTACTAACTCAGATTAACAGAAACTGCCAGAATGACAGTCAGTGCCTTAAACTCTGAGCAGTCCTAGTGGTAAATTCCTCTTTCTTGGGACACTTCTGATGAAGGGAAAGAAACTAAGATCCCCCCCAAAGTAAATGTCTGTTCCTTTCATGAGCTAAGGATTTGCTGGCAATGGAAGACAATATTGATATTAACAATGTTTATTATTCTTTCTGTCACATTCTGGCTGGCAGACATGTGACTTTCTTTGCCCAGTGAAACATAAGCTTCTAAGTATATGATAGCTGTTCTGGTTAGAAGGTTATAGGAGCCAGCACTTGTATCACCAAGCTGTAGCCGGAACACTGTCAAAGTCATCAGCCATGTTCTACAAAGTGGCTGTTCTATCATCCTGAGTATTAGACAGAGAAAGTGTGAATAGTACAGAGTCCTAGGCAATCCTGTAGAGTGTGCATGTGTGGGCACACACATATGTGCATGCACACACACACACACACACACACGCACTTGCTAAGGCACATAGAATAAAAATGACATAATGAAGCAACTGAGATTCTCAAGATGCTTGCTACTGAAGCATAACCTAACCAATCCTCAGAGCCCCAGGGCTTCTTTTAGGAATGTATTCATCATTATACCATTGAAGCCTGAAACAAAAAAAAGTCTGGTCCAATGGATGTGCTGAATAAACTAATGAATGTTTTAAATCAAAAATGTCATTTTCTTCACTGGGAGGCAACACAGAGTGAAGGAAGATTAGACTTTGGAGTTACGGAGAGTCACTTTAAATCCCATTTTGCCACTTAGAAGCTGTGACACCTTAGGCAGTTCAACTTTCTAAGTCTTCGTTTTCTCATTTAAAGAAACATTTTGTCTGAAACGCCTTTCTTTAAAGGGTTTTTGAGCATGTTAAATGAGGCGACACATAAAAAGAACCTGGTTTGTTGCCAGGCATCATACATTAAATTGATTATTAATGATACCCATTTTTTACTTTATTCAAGAAAATGTCAAACAATACATAGTACAAGTAGAAAAAACAGCAACTATGCTATTGATAATCGAGCAAGAGAATCAATAGTACCCAGCAATTGATTATACACGCAGGATTGAGGAAGAAGGGGAAAGAAATAAAAATAATGACTAGATTTACAAAGGAAATATATGAGTACTTCTTTTTGATTTAGATAAAGGGCACATAGCAGATTGTATGTGGCTTGACTTGGCTTCTGGGCAAGGACATGGAATTACAAATTCAATTATAAGTATCTTAGGTTCCTGTAGACTATAGGTCTGAGTTGCTGAGTTGATGAATGGATATACAGATGCAGGTCTGGAATTCAGGAAAGATATATGACTGGGAATAAAAGTCTTTGTTGATCAAATGAATGATTAACTGGATGGCTGAATGTGAGCAAATTGAGAGAAGCTAACACTCAAAGAAGTCTTTGGAAATCACATCTCACATTTAATGTGGCCATTTTTGTGTGCCAGTGATCATCTACAAGAGACTAAAGATGATTGGGATGCCCTATTCAGAGGGGAAAACACTGTTTTGGAACTTTGTATGTGGATTACAGCAAACCATGCTTATTTAACCAAATACGGTCTCTGGAAATAAGCCATTTTAGGAGGGTAAAGAATTACCCTCATTAAGCAACATTTTTAGGATGCCAATTATTTTAGCACTACGTTTTGGTTTCATATGTTTTAGTCAGATGTGTCTCCATTAGTACTAGTTATTAACCACAGATGGAGATGGTGGTTACATGAAGATGGAGTGACTTCTCAAAATGATCAATTGAGCAATTCTTTTTGTTTTACAGCATCAGCTCTCAGGAAGGCATTTCTTTGGTCCTACTGCAGGATGCTAAATTAGAATCAGGCATGAGTCTCACCTCATAAGGAGGTCACCATATTAGACTGGCAATGATGCGTAACATGATTGATTCTTAAGGACTAAGGGAGAGGGCCAGGTTAGTTGGAGCAGGGGCAATTGTCTCTAACCCAGAATGTCAGTAGTTTATTTTTTTAGGGTTGTGACTTTTTACCTGACGTTTTATACTGATGCCTCCAGTACGCATAAAGTGATGCGAAGAAGGAATTGAAGGGGCAGAGGCATAGACATTGGAAAAAGATAGAGATATTTGCAAAAGAGCAAAAACACCTGTTTAATTATAGCTGGGCATTTATAAAGGGGTGCGCAGCAGAACAGAAAATGTATAGTCAGGCTTTTTGACTGTTGGGTTCAGGAATGTGATCTTTACTCTGTAATAGATAATAGGACTCCGTTGAAAGAACTTGAGCAGAGGAGACATCAAATCTTACAGGGAATTTCAAAGGAATGATATTTAGAGGCTTTCCTGGGGATAGGGGTTTTTTTTCTCAACTTAAAGTTGGAGAAATAGTATTTACTGCACAAGGGTGGTTTTAAATGAGATAACCTATATAATGCTGTAGTTGGTAATAGCCTGCCTTCCCATCTTATTTCCTGAAAGTGAGCTGATAATATCCACCTGTTCCTCATTAAGACCCCACAGGCAGCAACTGCAACAACACAGAGATATTAACAAGGGTGCGTGCTATAAAGGCAGCTGGAGACCCACAAGCAAGGATTTAGCAGATAAAGCAAAGGCAAGCAATAAAAAAGAGAAAGGTAGGGGAAAAAACTGTTTGCCAAGGGCTGTTGAAAAGAAATAAATCGGAAACCTGTTATGCATGTATCTGGGGCACTGCTTTTAACCTAAGAAGGGGGACCACCACAGAGTGAGCTCCAGTGGGTTTAGAGCACCCAGAAAATAGAACCTGCAGGCTGTGAGAGGGGACAGTGAACACAGGTCAGCTATGTTGGCTGGCAGAAGGGATCCAGAGCTTCTTAGAAAATTTTCTCTTACCACGTTGAGATTGTGACACCATCTCAGCGTCTATGAGTAAACAGACACATGCAAAGTTCCAATAGGTCAAACTGGCAGGGATGGGAGCAAGAACCCCCAAGCAAACAATAAAGGCAACTCTATAGAGCCAGAGCAACTGAAAATGGGCCTCAACTACTGCATATATTCGGTCTTTACCTGCACAGAAGGTTCTAGTAAGATAACCTCAGAGTTGGGTCCTACTACCAATTTGGTACTTGACCTGGCTACTGATGTATCATGGAGTCATCAGAAACCATAACAATTTATTCACTGCTGGGGGAAAGTACAGGAGAGATAATGCTTGATACTTGCTCTCCAAGCTGGTCAGGGTCTAGAGAGGAAATTGTGAAGCCCTTGGGCCTCCATAAAATAGGCAGATGGGTAGTGATGTGCAGAGATGCTCAGAAGGCCATGTATAATTTAGCTGCTGTAATCAGACTGTGGCCTGGAAGAGGGAAACCAAGAGCTAAAGCCTAAAGAATAAGCAACAGGGAAACAAGAGAGAAATAAATGGTCATGCAAAATATTGCATAAACAGTTATAAAGGGAAGGTAAAGATTACTCAAAGACACCATAACTCTGTGTTTTCCATGGAGTGCTTGCATGAGCATACATCCATGACCTGGCAAACACTGAAGAATGGGTTAGGACACTTCTCTATTTTGAACAATTTGGTAAGAGTAACAACCATCATCTACACTTCTGGAGGATGTGTGAGGTCAAGTTGTCTTCTAAGCAGGCACAAATTAATAATACTTCACTCTCAAGACCCTGAGCAAAGAACTACTGCTCTTTGCTCCTAAAGAGAGAATGCACAGTCCAAAGAATGGGAGTATTATTGAAAGAAGGAGTCAATCAATAATTACTCAATGGGGTAGATAAGCCTTCTAAATATTAAGCTGGTGGTCTCATACATGCCCTGAATAGTGGGTTTAGCAACTGTTTATCACTATACATATCTGCTGAGTGACTCAATGAAGTATTGGAAACATCAAAAATAAAATGGATAGAGAAATGATCAAAAAGCACACTATGTTAGGAAGTATCCAAGCTTTAATCCCTCAGACAAAAGACTTGCTGAAGGCATGCACAATGGTAGTTTGAGGACATAGGCATGGTTGTACTCTCCTCGGTAGCCAAGCTGGGGTTTCCAGTTGTCCTCTGAGAGTCCCGTAGCCCAGATAATTCCACTCACCAGGACACCAGCTATGTATACATAGAGCTCACCTTGTCACAATGTCATAGATATAAGCATGGCTGTACAGCTAAATGAGTTCCTGCCCTAGTTTGGTTTCCACTGCTGTGATAAACATGGTAACTCATACAAATTTGGCAGGACGTCGGGGTTTACTTGGCTTACACTTCCATGCCACAGTCCATCATTGAAGGAGTCAGTCCAGGAACTCAAGCAAGAACCTGGAGTCAGGAAATGTAGCAATACCGTAAAGGAATGCTGCTACTCACTTGCTTCTTCTGCCTTGTTTAACTACTTTTCTTCTACAACTCAGGCCCAGCATCCCAGGGATGGTACCCCTGGCTTTCCTATATCAATTAGTAATTAAGAAAATATGCCACAAATATGCCCAAAGGGCAATCCAATGAAAGTAATTTCTCAATTAAGGTTCCCTCTTTCTAGGTGACTCCAGTTTATGTCAAATTAACAAAAACCTAATTATCAAAATTACCTACTAATTCCTAGAGAGATCAAAATTGGACCATTTCATAGATGAGAGAAAATGATACTGAGTCAGGGTAGTGGATCTGACCATTGTTAAGCTTCCATTGCAATAATTGCAGAATTCAGTGATGTAGATTGTATGTCCCCCATGGGTAAAGTCATAGATACCAGGGCAAGGAACAAGAGGAGTGTTATCCTTATTGTCCCTTGGCCCAGCTCAAGTGCAATCTTAAGACCTGTCTTACCATACCAGTAACTCACCAAATCTTCCTTGGCACTATTTATGGGCAAGATGTCATGGATGGACACAGCCATGTTTATTCTAAGCACACCAAATTTTTAAAAACGAGAGCAATGTATGTCCTTAACTGAATATAAGTCTCTTGGCTTGGCAAACATCTGTGAATATATATATATTGAATATATATA
>LOJH01033204.1:4076-16338 GCA_001685095.1 Ellobius talpinus | reverse complement strand
ACACACAGACAGAATATTGTATACATAATAAATAAATAAATATTTTAAAAAATTTAAAGCCCAGACAGCTTCCAATCAGCTACGAAGCAAACTATGACCTTGAACTTCTTCCTCTGTTTTCCTAGATTGGTGGGATTACAGGCCTGTGCCACCAGGGTGGGTTTCTGCTATGCTGGTAAAGGAGCCCAGGGTTTTGTGCATACCACAACAGCGGCTCTACCCACTGAGCCACCTTCCCGGCTACCGCTTGGAGGCTTTTCAAAGTTTAAGAATTCTATTTGAGTCTGGTCTACATATTGATTTCCAGGCCAGCCAAAGCTATAGAGCGAAACCTGTCCCAATAAATAAATAAATAAATAATGAAAACTAAACAAGAATTTTATTTGAATTCTTATGGAGATTTTGATTTTATATTGGTATTTTATTTGTGCACACACATGTGCATGGAGGCCAGAGGTCAGCCTTCAGCACTGTTGCTCCAACACTGCCCACCTTGCTTTCTTTCCTTTCTCTCTCTCTCTCTGTTTCTTTCCTTTTTTTTAAAAGACATATGCAACCTAGCTGTCCTGGAAATTGCTACATAGATCGGGGTGGCCTCAAATTTACAGAGATTCTCCTGCCTCTGCCTCCTCCTGATGGGATTAAAGGTGCAGCCACCACCATCTCTGGCTAGCTCTACCTTGTTTAAGGCAGTGTCTCTCATCAAACCCGGGGCTCATGAATTTGCCTGCATTGTCTGGTAAATGTCTCCATCTACTCAATGCTTGGGTCATATGTGTACAGTGTGGCCCTGGCTCTTTACATGGGTGCTTGGGTCATATGTGTACAGTGTGGCCCTGGCTCTTTACATGGGTGCTAAGGATCCGAATGCAAATCTTTATCCTTGTGAGGCCAGCACTTTAATGACAGGGCAATCTCCTAGCCTGCAATGTTTACAAATATGGGCTCCACAGAAATTGGGTGGTCTCAGTTTGCGAAAGGACTCAGGAATGGGGAGCTCTTGAACAGGAGACCCTTGACCCAGTTCCCCACCCCCATCCGCTTGCTGCCTTGCACTCACCCAGGAATGTTGTGGAAATGTACTCTGAGACCTGGTTTCCGGACCTGCTCATTTCCGACAGGTGTGTCAGTTCCCGGTTCAGCATCCTTTTGAACTGAGGAGAAGGAGCCAGGGAACAACGGGTGATGGGGGATCATTGTGGGGTGCACGAGTGTGTGAGAGCCCTTCCCAGCAAATTCCTAAAAGGCTCCACAATTTCTCCACTCAGCGCTCCCAATTAGACTGCTTGATGGGTGCAATTAGCTTTTCCCCTTTTCTTGGCTCTGGAGGGGGGACTGCCCTAACTTGGAAGGAGGGGATTCCCAGTTGAGGAAAAAGACACCCCCTCCCAAAGAGGAGCACCTGTGGAAGGGAGGGGCTTCTGCTAACCACAGAACCAATAGCACACCAGGAGACTCCCGTCGCCATGGTGATGGGAGTCTCCTTAGCAACTTCCCCTCCAACCAGCTGCTGAGTCCGGAAAAGGGGGGCAAGTCTGAGGCCCCTTAACTCTTGCCTTCCCAGAGCTACCCCAGGGCCTAGGTGTTGCCAAACATGATCTCAATCCAGGGGGGAGGGAGTTGGAGGGGAAGGATGGGGGTCTGCTACTCAGCCCCAGACAAATCTGAAAGGTTACAAGTTTCTTAGCATCCAAGCTCTGGAGAGGAGAGGGTTTGGCCAGACGCGGGGAATGAGGGAGCCAAGGAAATCCCAGTCTCATCACCTGAGGAAGGGGGTTACATCAAAGTCCCCCCTCCTCCTTAAGGGGGTAGATAATGTACAAATGGGTGAAATATGCCCCCAAATTGGTTTGGGGGTCCCTTCCTGGCCCCCTCATGTCCCTCCACACAAGCGTCTTCTGTGACATTGGGCTTGGAGCAGAAAGGGCATTTGCTCCCCACCCCCAGCACCCCATAGCAGGGACAGACTCATATGGGCAAGGCAGAGGGGGTGGCAGACAGGAGGAGGTGACCCACACCAGCAAGGGGTGGTCCCTCTTCTCAGTACTACTTAGACCCTGGAAACACACACATACACAATCTCACACAGCTGCACATAATCAAGAATTGTCCTCTATCTGTCGGTCTGTCTATCTACCTATCTATCGTCACATAGCTCAGATACTCCAGCTGAAAGGTACACACCCCCAATAAGTAGTCATTGACATTTGGGGGTCACACACCTCAAGAAACATCAGATAGCACCACATTTAACAAATAAACCCCAACACGCAATGTCTGGTCCATTCCAGGACCAGACAGGACACCCAGCCTTCGCAGACACATGCACATCCAGGTACAGGTCAGTCACACCCAGCCAGAGGGACACCTTCCCCAGTGAGATTCCCACATACACTTGCACACAGACATTGCCATCCAAACCCAGCCCTGGGTCACACAGAAACCACAAAGTATGTTATATGGCCCACCCATACATTAACACAGCTGCAGCCAAGTGCCCATCCCATAAGGTCAGAAGTCCCTGATGTCATCGTTGTCACTGCCCCCTGCCCTCCCCCGGACCCTGCACTCCCCTACCTGGTCCCACCAGCCCACCAGCCAGGGCTTGGAGCAGTTCTCGCAGAAGAAGTCAACCAGAGGCATGTTGGAGGTTCAGCTCAGCTCTGGGCTGACAAACAAGTAAAGTAGGCTTGGCTGAGTCCCTGGGTCAATGATGCCTGGGCACTGGGGGCACTAAGGGGAGCTGGGCAGGTGGGGACAACTTCCAAGGGGAGCCACGGAGGGGTCTGGGCCAGCCCAGCAGGACTGGGGGCCCCTTCCCCTCCGCGCTCCCAGCAGCAGCCCTGGTTACATGGTCTGCCAGCCCCTGGTCATGATAGGTCCCTCTGCAGCAGAGGCGGAGGCAGTGGGAGACCTGTGCCCATGGGGACAGGCAGGGTAAGAGCCCTGGGAAGGAAAGCTGTGCTGAGGAGCCTCCGCATGTGCACTGTGTGTGTGTGTGTGTGTGTGTGTGTGTGTGGTGCACGCGCACTCTCACTGCGGTACTGGAGGCTGCACTTGAAGTCAGGTGGTGCTGGGGGTGGGGGGGCATTAAAGGGGCATCGGAGCCCATGGGCCTCAGTCAGGACTTAGAGGAGGCTGCTGCAGGAAGGCAAGGAGGCCCTCAAGCCTCTCTGAGGACACATTTCATCCAGGGACATGGACAGATAAAGAAACACACTCCATACCACACACATATCTTGAGACATACCATCCTCAAACCAGACACTGAATACAGCCAGACACCGAAATGAAATGCTTTCACACACACACACACAAACACACACCCCAAAGCTTCAAGGCCACAATATAGCCCTGATTGTACATTTAAACAGCACACAAAGGTTCTCAGTCCCACTTCCTTAAAGAGCCCATAGGCAGCAGACTGAGGAACAACTGCCCAGAACCTGACACACAAGGTGCAAATCAACACACATTACCACAGAAACACTCACATGTGCAAGAAAGAGTGTACTCTCACACATGCACACACTTTTAGAGACAGTTAACCCATCCTCAGGGACACATTTGTCCTTGAACTCCTTTTCCAGACAAGCTTCCACCCGCATAGATTTCTGCAGTCCTGAAGAACACCCCCACCTGCACACTCATTTCCTGAGAGACACCCGCCCACAAGGGTTGCACAGCTCCCAGAACCCTCATTCATGGGGCCTTGCCTACTGAATGGTGCCACACACACTCTACACAGCTGGCCAGGGAAGTCCCATGCCCTCCCCTTTCAAGGCCTAGAACTGTAAAAACCAGAGGTTTTCAGATTCAGACCCAGACCAAACTCACACCCTCAGACACACCCCTCCAGCACAGCCTGCACACCCATAGCATACTATGTGACTACTTGTGCACAACCACACACCCTTCTGAAGGCACACACCTGCACACAACCCCTCAGAATGACTCCAAACACACTTGCAAATGAGTAGTCAAAAAGCCAGCAGCCATACAGGTTGGAAGCCAGGACCACATACAATCACACATGAGAGATAGTCATCTGTAAAAAACTATGTACAACTAAACCAACACCTTCACACACACACCCCAGCACCTTCTCCCAACACCTGGCTTCCTTGGCTAGGAGCAAAGCCTGAGTTATAAGCTACTTTTGTTGTTCTAAAGGCACAGTCAAATGACAGGCCCGGTCTGCATGAGTGCTCAGCCCTGCTCACCACGCGAATTTGGTGAATAGCTTTGCACGCGGTCCTGCTGCAGGGCCAGCGTTCACCCCGCTTCCCTACACGGGGAACAGCCCTGCCACACTGGACCTGTAAGCCTCTGGCATCATTCAGAACCCATGCCCTAGGATAAACATATAGGTCCTATCACGGAATTGAGTCCACCCATGGATTTTTATTTCCCCTGCAGCCCTGCCCACCCATTCTGAAGGATTCAGGCCACTCACTGGCCCCAATCGACAAGCTTCACCCCGGCGACTGGCTCCACCCACCCCATACACACACCTTGCCCGGTCGTCCTGCCCACCCCACATTCACCTGCCACTGGCCCCACCCACCCACCAAGATTTGGCTTGTCCATCAGATTCACCCAGCCCTCCAGACAAAATTAGCTGCTCACCGGCCCTGCCCACCTTGTGCGAGGCCATCTCACTGACGGAGCGGTAGGTCTGCATGGTCTCCAGCTGCTCCAGACACCAGTCCAGCTCTTCCAGGGTCTCCTGAGCCAGCTGCTGGCATGTCTCCTCTGAGAAATGGGTGTCCAGGGAAGTGACCCAGAGAGTCCCCAGGCAGTCTCCCACCCAGCGAGAAGGGTCCACCCAGGGTAAGGGGGCCTTTCCCCAACCTCTAGACTTAGCTACCTGACAGCGTGGCCTTGCAGACAGCGGGTGGGCCGCCCAGTGGGGACCGCCTGAAAAACAATGGGACTCCAATGTCAGCCTGGGTTCTCTCAGAATCAGCTTCCCTCTCCATAAGCAACACTGGTTTCCCTGGTTCTGAACTCACAGAATTTCAGAGCCTGAATTTGTTTTTTTGTGAGACAGTCTCAGCTGAGGCTGGCCTCAAACTCACTATGTAGCCAAAGATGACCTTGATCCTCATAATCCCACTTTTTCAGCGATGGGATTGCCGATGTGCACCACCTTTCCCTGTGTGTGGAGTGTGGGGAATAAGAACTCAGGGCTTCATGCATGTGAGGCAAACTGAGCCCCACCCCAGGTATTTATCACTTATTTATATGTTTAAATTCTGATCCCTGAACTATATACCCAGCCCAAGAGCCCAAACAGAGGGAGGACATGGAGGTTCAAATCAGTGACACGAAATTCTTTTGAAGGTGGCAATGCTTGCAAGAGGGCCTCATTGTGGCACAGCCTGGACTGGGACTCTGGCCTCAGTCTCCTCCTGGGCGCTGGGATGGCAGACGAGGGTTCCCACATCTGGCTGGAATCTATTCGCTTTAGTCTACACTGGTTCTCTGCAGTAGGGCCAGATCCTATGTTTTCAAATTTCCTGTCCTCCCACCTTAAGCTTCTGAGGATGGCCATCACTACCCTCAGGGACTGATGAGCCCCAGCCACCCCTCTGTCCTAAGATAAGAACTGTCTCTCCCCTCCTCTTTTTTTTAAGACAGGGTCTGACTATGTAGACCAGGCTGGCCTTGAAAGCACTATGGAGCTCCCCCTGCCTCTGCCTCCAGAGTGCTCGGATTAAAGGTGTGCATAACCATGCCCGGCCCGTACCAATTTTTAATTTTATTTTTAACTGTGTGTGTGCTTGTGTACATGTGAGTGTAGGTGCCCTCAGAATCCAGAAGAGAGCACTGGACCCCCTAGAGCTGGAGTTACAGGCAGCTGTGAGTTGCTCCACGCAGGTGCTGAGAACCGAATTCAAGCCCTCTGCAAGAGCGGCACTCACTCTCAGCCGTTCAACCATCTCTCCAGTCCTCATACCTATTTTTTTAAAAACCTTTTTTTCCACATTTATCCTGTGGACGGGGGTATGAGGGCCATGTGCACATGTGAGGGTCAGATGGCCCATGGGAGTCGGTTCTCTCTCCACTGTGTGGGCTCTGGGGATTGAACTCGGGCTGTCGGGTCTGGCAGCAAGCACCTTTCATCAACGGAGCCATCTTGCCTGACTTGAACCATCCTTATTGATTGAGCATGTACTATGAACCAGACAATGTTCTATAACTCTTTCTGCATGTCGTCTTTTGCATTTCTCACAGAAGCCTTCTAATCAAAGCCCTTCTGCAACTTTCATTTTACAGCAGAGAAACACAGGCACCCTAATTCCCATATGTCTAGCGAGCTGGTGTCACAACCTGAAGCTCAGGGCTGGAGCTAGAGCCTAGAGGCTGACCACGGTCCTGTCTAAGAAGGGTTGCTTCAACAGAGGAGTCAAGTACTGGCTTGTCTGGGGTCACAAGGCAGGACTGAAAACTGAATCCAGCTTTTCTTTTTTCTTTGCCTCCACTTTGAGGCAAGGTCTCATGTAGCCCAGGCTGTCCTGAAACTCCCTACGTAGCCAAGGATGACTTTGAACTCCTGGTTCTTCTCCCTCCATTCCTGAGGACAGGTGTGCATCACTACCCCTGGATTATGGGTTGCTGGGGGTAGAATAGAGGCAAGCATTCTGCTCACAGAGCCACATCCCCGATGGCTGCTCACTCCTCCACACCCATGAGTGTGGGTGCTGGGGACTCAGCTCCACTTCATCTCATGAGTGTGGGTGCTGGGGACTCAGCTCCACTCATCTCATGAGTGTGGGTGCTGGGGACTCAGCTCCACTTACTTGTTGCTGGGGATGGGCACATTGGTTAAGAGTGAGAAGTTGCTTCGAACGCTGCGGAGACTGGCCAGCACCTGGAGTGGGAGATAGCAGTAAGGAGAGATGTCTGCCTGCAGGGACCACCAGGATGGGCCCCTTTCCCATGAGGGGAGGAGGTCTCACCTGGGCAAACGGTGTTACAATGAGGTCTTCGGCATGCCTGAAAGTAAGAACAGGGGCAGATGAGGAACCAGGTCTTCAGGGTGGACACTCTGGGGTCAGGACTAGCAAGGAGGAGACAGGACAAGGCAACAGGAGGAACATACCACAGAGACCAGAGTGGGAAGTGTATACACAGGACATGAGGCCCAGAGAAAGGAACGTGGTAGATGGGACCCCCATCTCAATAGGGGCTTGTAAGCAAGGGCGGGCTAGAGGGGGTCCCAGAAGTGGGGTTCCTCGTTTGCTGGAGAGACAACTTCATAGGGCTGTGCTGGGGTACAGCTCTGAGGTACGGTCTTGCCCACCACATGTAACTCCCTGAATCATTCCCAGAACCAAGCAAAAGAGAGGAGAATAAAAACTAAAAAGAGCCACTCTGTACCATATGCTTGTAGTCTCAGCTGCTCAGAGGGCTGAGGCAGGAGGATCGCAAATTTCAGGTTAGCTTGCCTGGTCATGGAGATGTAGCTCAGTTGGTAGAGAGCTTGCCTAGCATACAGCAAGTCTTGGTTCAATCCCCAGAACGGCATAAACAGGGCATGGTGGTGTAAATCTGTCACCCCAGTGCTCCAGCAGAGGAGGCAGGAGCTTCAGTTAGATGGGAAACTACAGACCCTGTTTAGAGTCGGAGAAGAGGGAGAGCCAGACTGGAAAGCAACCAATGATTGGGTGTGAGCAGAGCTAGTGGGCACAGCCAAACTTTCTAATCTTCTAAGTCCTGTGTAAGACAGAAAGGGGTGGCTTACCCTTCAATGGGGAGGACAATGCGTGTGTACTGACCAAACAGGGGGGTGGACGCCCCACTCTTTGTTGGGAAGGACAGCTTTTGGCAGGGCCAGGCTTAGGGGATCTGGTGAGTAGGGCAGGGTTTGCTCACGCTTCGCTGGTGACAGATGAGTTTCTGGACATAGTCTTGGGTGACATGTCATAGTCGCTGTCTGAACGATAGAGGAAGGACTCTCGGCGCTGGCTGGTGGCTGCCCCAGCATGTAACACAAGACCAGGGCTCGCCTGTGAGTCCAGGGGGCTGCGGCCAGGGGACGGTGTTGGCCCATTTTCTGCCTCCACGCTGCAAGAGACAGAGGGAAGAGGAGTCAGGGGGACTGAGATGGTGCTGGTGAGATTAAGAGATGTGAAAGAGGCCTAGGAGGTTTGTGGCAGAGATGGGGAGACAGGGGAGACGGTGTGGAGAGACAGCTCAGTTGGTGAAGAACTTGTCACGCAAGCATGAAAGAGACTTGCGTTCAGTCCTTGAAGGTGCCGCTTTACTTTTATTTTCTACACATGCACACAGCTGGTGTGCTGGCTCACACCTGTAATCTCAGCACTTGGGAGGCTGAAGCAGAAAGAGCATTGCCACAAATCTGAAGCAAATCTAGGTATATGGCCAAACCCTGTCTAAGGTCAATTAATTTAAAATTTTAAGGGCCACTGAGATGGCCCCTGTCCTCTGACCTCCACTTCAACACCCCTGTACTTTCACCCACACATGTACCCCACGAAGTAAATAAGAATGTACTAATTATTAAAAACTCAATCTGAAGTTGTCCCAATAGCTCACAGTCCAAGTGCCCGTACAGAGAATCCAAAGAAAAGTATTGTGGGCTGACGGAATGCTGCTGGCGAAATGTCAGCTCTTAGGAAGGGGGATGTGAAGATAAACCTTGGCTCCAGCTTTTAGCAAACCAAGGTGACCTTGAGTTCATTGGCAAGACCACACCCTTCAAGAAAGTTTTGGCCAGGCGCTGGTGGTGCACACCTTTCATCCCAGCACTCAAGAGGCAGAGCCAGGCGGTTCTCTGAGTTTGATGCCAGCCTGGTCTATAGAGTGAGTTCCAGGACAGAGAAACAGGTTACACAGAGAAATCCTATCTTCAAAAACAAAAACCAAGCAGAAAAGTTTTGTAAAAATCAATTGAGGGGCTGGGTGGTGGTGGCGCAGGCCTTTAATCCCAGCACTTGGGAGGCAGAGGCAGGTGGGTCTCTGTTGAGTTCAAGGTCAGCCTGGTCCACAGAGTCAGTTCCAAGACAACCAAGGCTACACAGAAAAATCCTGTCTCAAACAAAACAAAACAATCACCTGAGGGACTAGAGGCGTGACTCAGCTGTTAAGAAGTACCAGTTGCTCTCGCAGAGGACCTGGGTTTGATCTCCCAGTACCTACATGATCACAACTGTCTGTAACTCCAGTTCCAGGGATCTGATGCTGTTTTGACCTCTGTAGGCATCAGGCACATACGTGGTACACAGGCATACATGCAGGCAAAACACTCATCAGTTAAAAAAATAAGGTTTCTTTAAAGTAAAAGCTTGTTGAGAGACTTGGCTGGCTAAATACAGAAAAACCATTGAAAAGGCCAAAGGCCAAATCTGGACAAACATGTCCACAACAGCTGTCAGCTACCAAACTCAAACTAACCAAAACAATCCAACAACTGATGAACTGATATATTCTAGCAACTTCGGACTGTGGAATAGTGTACATCGTGAAAAAATGGATGACTGACACAAAAAACTTGAGCATGTCTTATTTGTTTGTGTTCATGGACACACACGTGAGTGTGCACTATGGACACACACACGTGAGTGTGTGCGATGTACGTACACACGTGATCGTGCGCTATGGACGCACACACGTGAGCGTGTGCTATGGCCCCCATGGTGGTCCGAGAACAGCTTGAGGGCGTCAGCTCTCCTTCCACCATGTGGGTTCTGGGGATTCACTGCCAGTCCCTTACCTGCTGAGTAACCTTCAGCCTTTCTGCTCAAAGGAATTTTATTAAAGTTACAAGGCAGGGATGAGGCGACGGCTCAGTGGATACAACAGCTGCTGTTCAGTCCTAGAAACCAAGTCCCAGTTGCCAGCATCCATGTGAACACTAGGGGCAGTGGCATGCATCTATGGGGTCTGCATGGACAGTAATAGAAGACACCAGATGTTGACCTCAGACCTCCAGACATGCACACCTGGGCACATGTGCCCATCCACCCCACATACATGATACACACAAATACACACATGAAAGAAAAGGACAAAACTAGAGTATATTCATGCTACATTATACTTGTCAAAACTCACAGAACTAGCCCAACATAATTCCAGCACCAGGGAGGGAAGGCTGACCCAGGAGGACAGCAAAGTATAAAGTCAGCTGGACCACACACATAGTGAGACCCGAAGGAATCAAAGCCTAAAGAGGTGGTAAGGCACTTGCCTTTGAAGCCCTGGGTTCTCCACCTAGCACTGAAAGATGAACAGGCCAGTGAGATAGCTGTGGTGGCAGCGGCGGGAAAGAGGCTTACCGCCAAGCTTACACAGAGGTTTGATTCCTAGGACACACACAGTGGAGAGGGAACTGACTCCCAAAAGGTGTCCTCTGACCTCCACACGCTCCTCAGCAGGTGTGCTCACATGCACATACATGTTTAAAAATAAAAATAAAAGCTGAGCATAGTAGCACATGCCTTTAATCCCAGAATTCGGGGAGGCAGAGGCAGGCAGCTCTCTGAGTTCAAGGCCAGCCTGGTCCACAGTATGAGTTTCCAGACAGCCAGGGCTACACAGAGAAACTCTGTCTCAAAAAAATGAATGATAAAATAAGAACCCTGAAGGGAAAACCACAAGTGAACTTTTGCCTTTGATGGCAGCGCTCATCTGTGAGTACCTGCTGCACCATGTGCATGGTCTAAGTTGCATGTTTCTCTCAGTTGCATTTCCACAACCAGCGTTTCTGATTTGTATTACATTTTACTTGTTTGTTTATTGTGTGTGAGAGTGTTGGTGCCATGGCGGTTACATTTCACTTGTTTGTTTACTGTGTGTGAGGGAGTGTTGGTGCCACACGGTTGGGAGGTCTGAGGCCTTGCACTCTTCTACTGTGGAGCTCAGTGGCAAGTCTCTACCCGCTGAGCCATCTGGCCCACCCTCCTTCTCATACCCTTGCTGTCTGCCTCTCCGGTGAAAATGCTCTGTATGTACTGACCCATTTATTTCTGCACTATTTGTTGAGGTGGGTCCTGGTAAAATCCCAAAGAATATGAAACCTGAGGCACAAAGTGTCACTGGGTACCTGGGGGCCTGGCTGCCTGATGACCATATCCTGAGTTTGCTCCCACTGAGAACCTTGGTCCTCTACACAGGAGCTTAGGCCGCCATTTAGGAAGGATGAGCTCCACACAGACCTGAGAGGGCTCTCAGTTGACATCCTGGTGGCAAATCTGCCTGCCCCGAGGGAGGCAGTGAACGTCAGTGGGAGCTCATGGGCCTTGTGGTAAGCAGATGGTCCCTTGGGCACTGTTGTTTGTGCTTCAGGCCTGAATGTCCCCTGAGCTGAGGGCAGGCACAGGGGACAAGACTGGGCTGTTGAACTGAAGCCTGGGACGACACAAGGGGTCAGCTGATTCTAGACTGCAACCAAGCATAGAGACCTCAGTTTAATCCCTGGGTCTTACATCCTGGAGGAAGAGAAGTAACTCCCACAGCTGCCCTCTAACCTCCATGTGGGTACCGTCATACACACGCCCATGCACATCTACACACACAAAATACATACAAATGTAAGGGAAAAAGAACCCTGCCTCTCCTGTCCAAAGTCAGCCAGAGAAATCTCAACAGGAGGCAAAGTCACAAGCTACACGGAGGAGGAGCGGAGGCTGGCACTGGAGCTCTGGGCCTGGTCAACACGGGTACAGTGACCTGCACTAGACTCTCACTTCAATCTCAAGAGGCAACATCGTCAAGTACTGGCCACAGGGAGACCTAAATCTGGATTGCCAGCAGCAGCCCTGGGGGACGAGACAGGTCCAGCAGCAGGTGCACACCTGACAGACTGACGCTGGGAAGGTGAAGAGGGGATTCCTGGGTCTCCCTGGCCAATCAGGGAGCTTCAGGTTCTGTAACTGACCCTGTCTCAGGAAAGTAAGGTGAAGGTTTAATCCCCAGGACCCAAGCAGTGGGAAGAGAAAATGGACACCTGAAAGTTGTCCTTCAACCCCTGCATGTATCACCCCAAGAAATTAAATAAATAAGTATAGTAATAAAAGAGAAGCCAAACACAAACAAATGCTATTAAGTGCCCCCATGCTAGGCGCTAAATATGTCCCATATGCATTAATGCCCCATTTTCCAGGCCAAAACCAGCCAACCAAACAAACAAAACCCTGACAATAGCCAGGTAGTGGTGGCGCACGCCTTTAATCCCCATACTCGAGAGGCAGAGGCAGGCGGATCTCTGTGAGTTCGAGGCCAGCCTGGTCTA
>LOJH01033203.1:0-16338 GCA_001685095.1 Ellobius talpinus | reverse complement strand
GCTTAAATGAATACAATTTGTGTGTTGTTATTTCGGGTGTAAAGCTAGTTGTGCCGGAGCCAGGTGGGACAAAAAGCAGGCCCGCTGACCTCTTCGCTACAGGAAGTAGAAAAAGACAAGATCTCCTCAGTAAATTGGGAGCATGGGGACCTTGGGAGAGGGTTGAAGGGCAGGGGAGAGGCAGAGGGAGGTGAGCGGAGAAAAATGTTGAGCTCAATAAAAATCAATAAAAAAATCAAAAAAGAGAGACACTTGCAAATCTCAATCTGACTACCTGAAAGAAGAGAATTCCTCAGTAATCTCATGCTGGGAGAAGGAAAAGGTACCAGCCAGAGGGAGAACTGATCTCCCTAAAAGAGGTGTCACACAATTCTAACCATACTGGATGAGACAAGAAAAAAAACAAAAACAAATAAAAAACTCAGAAAGCAATGGGTCAGCGGTGTATGGGACCACACCTAACTGGGACTACTTAGATTGCTGATTCTCTAAATTTTCAAGACTCTATTCAAATTCACTTCAAGACCTTGAAGTTTGATTTGTTTGGTGGTGGTGGTTAGGTGTCATTTTTTCTAATGTGGTTGCTTCAAATAAATTTATTTTTCTGCTTTTTACTATTGAGTTGGATTTCTAATTGACTGCCTAAAGACAGATGGCTGAACTTGACTTCTTGGGGGTACCACTTGTGGCCTCAAGTTCAGTCATAAAACTAACCCAAAGTCAAATGGGTTTAAGCAGTATGTATTGACCATGATTCTTCAGAGTGACAAGTAGCATGCACAGCATCTTCATGCACTATGAAAGCTAGCCAGTGGTAATAAAACTTCCAGGCAAGAATCAGCTTCATCTCCTCGTGCCCTGTGACTCACACGAGTGCCATCTTCAATGATAATATTTCACTGTCTGCTAAGGTATTCTGGAAAGTAACTGGGAAAAAATGGCAATAGCATGGAATAACTTGGGGATCTATTTGGCCCCACTGACCAACAACTTAAAAAGCTGAAACTGAAACTGGACTTTTTATTTATAACTCATGTGGTCTGGGGGAAAGATCGTCCCCCTATAATATATGTATCTAGGGTAACTCCATAAACTCCCTTTACATCTGTATATATTTTAGGAAGCTTCTGTCAGTAGTAGGTCTCACTATGACTTTTCCAAATGTCTTTAGTATTAGTAATTCCCTCCCAATACTCCCTCCTCTATCCTACTGTCTCATGCCTCCCCACTCAGCCCTTTTGACTGTTATTTCCCTTTCCCCCTGCTTACCACCTTCATTCTATTCTCTTGGCATCCTCCACTATGGCCCCTTACTACTTTCCTGATTTCTATGGGTACTCCAATTTAAATACACCTACCTAAGGATTTAAAGCTAACATCTACATATGAGAGATGTCTTAATGAGGTTTTTATTGTTGTTGTTGTGATTAAACAAAATCAGCCTAGGGAAGAAAAAAATATATTGCAGCTTATATGCAAGTCACACTCCAGCACTGAGGAAACTAGGGATATAAACTCAAGGCAGGAACCTGGAGGCAGGAGCTGAATCAGAAACCAAGGAGGAATGGTGCTTGCTGGCTTTCTCCTCTCTTTTAGCTCTCAGACTGCTTTTTTATACAACTCAGGACCACCTACATAGGGGTGGTGTCACTCACAATGTCCTCCATCAATCACTAATCAAGAAAATCATCTACATTCTTGCCTATGGGCAATCTGAATGGGAGCATTTTCTCAACTGAGGTCCCTCTTTCTAGATAACTCAAATTTATGTCAAGTTGACAAAAAAAGAGAATACTTGAGCACTTGTCAACTTGACACACAAATACATCACTATTAAATTATAACCTTTCCTTTTTTGTTTCAAAGATGTCATGTTAAAATTAATATAACAATATAAAACATTTCAACTCCTAAAATTTACAGTCTTTAAATTTTTCAACACTTAAAAGTCCAAAGCCTTTTTAAAAAATTCAAAATCTTTCTGAAAAAATTTTAATCTCCCTAAAATATCCAACATTTCTCTAAAAATATCCAGTCTTTCCAAAATATCCAATGTAGCTCCAAAAATACCCAAAATCTCATAACTGTGGGCTCCTGTAAAATCAAAAGAAGTTACATACCTTTGTACTATAAGAGAAAACAACCAGGGCAACCAGTTCCAATCAAATCCAAGCAAAACCAAAGTCAAACTAGGTAAAGCTCAGTGTCAGACATCTGGGACTCACTCACGGTTTTCTGGGTGCAGTCATCATCTCTCTGGCTCTGACGTCCGCACCACACATGGCTTGTCTTGTGAGCTCAAGGTGGCTCCACTGCATACCTGCTTCTGTACTGGGTGGTCATCCCACAGTGCTGGCATCTCCAGAACGCTGGGGTCTCCACTGAATCTGAGGCTGCACTTCCAACTAGGGCTTCTCTTGCCCTCGTCATGGACTCAATCCCTGACACCTGGTGCCAAGTATCGGCCTCTTTCTGCCTCTTCATTCCTGGGTTTCCACCAGAACTGAGAGTGCACCTACACCAATGGCCTCTCCTGGCCACTCTCCAGGAACTTTAATCTGCTACATAATGCAAAGCCTCAACTGTTCTCCATGGTGTCTTCAACCCTACAGCTCCCATGCTGCCCAAACACATAGCATCTAAAAGATTCTTACACATTACCAATTTTAACTGCCACCATAAAATACGGCCTTGGCTCCCTCTGGGCCAAAGTTTCCATGTATTGACCCTGAGGAAATATACCCAGAAGATTTTGTCTTATTGATGTGGGTTTCCTACTAATGATAGCTGGTTTCTCAGCATGAGCTAATCGTTGTAAATTGTCCCAGTAAAGCAAGGTTTCACTTCAGTGGTGCTAGTCTTTTGGTAATCACAGCTGATGCTTCAGCCTTAACTGACCAAAACCACTTCCGTTTTCAAAACATCACATGAACAGCCCCAATATCATCTTTAAAAGACTTTCAAACTTCCCTCTGAAAATTCACAAGCCAAGCCTACATCATCTGCATTTCTCACCGTATTCTTCCAAGGTCCCACAGAAAAGACTGAGCACTGATCACTCAAGAGCTTGTTCAGCCCAGGGAAATGCTTCCACAAGAGGAGAGAATATACAGCATTTGTCCATCTGGGTCTGGGCTGCCTCACCAAGGATGATCCTTTGCAGCTCAATTCATTTGCAAATTTCATAACTGCACTTTTCTTTACAGCTGAATAAAATCCCATTGTGTATATTGCCATATTTTTGTTACTTATTCTTCACTTGATGGACATTGAGGTTGCTCCCATTTACTGGCTATTGTGAATAGAGATGCAATAAATATGAATGAACAAGTGTGTCTACAGTAGAATAGAGAACTCTGGTTATATGCCCAGGAGTGATATAGCTAGATCATACAGTAGGTTCATTTATAGCTTTTCAAGAAACTTCCACACTCGTTTCTACAGTGGCTACATCCGTTTGTATCCCCACCAACAGTGCTTAAATGTTCCCCTTTGCTCGCCTCCATGTCAGCATTCTCTGCCTTTCTCTATATCTCCAGGTTGCTGCATCTCCCAATCCTATCATAGAATTTTCTTTTTCACAGACAATGGCTATTAATAGGGGACCCCACAACTGGTCAATGTACAGAGACTGGAGCATGCTCAGCCCTAAATGGGATATCTACATCACACCATTTCCTGCCAGGGGATCAGGAGGGGCAGAAAAATTGTGAGGGGCAGAGATAAGAGATGACCATAGCAAAACAGTGTACTGTTTTCTAGGTATGAGAGGACTGCTGAATACTTGAATTCACAGGAGCTGTGGTCGCATGCACAAGATTTATAAAACTCAAGTTAAACAAAGTCTATATGGACATGGAAGGGAATCACAAAGTTCCATGCCTGAGGAGCTATTAGCAGTCGATGGTAGCTGAGGGCTACCTCTTCCTGTATCCCCTTTTCTCTACTGTCCATCCACAAAGAGGTCTAGAAAGCCCCACTACTCAATTTTGCAACCAAACTTACTACTGTCTAAGTCAAGGGAGCCACACAACCATGAACTCAACATTCTGAAGCTGTGACCCAAAATAAACATACCTTCCTTGTTCATGTTAGGTATTTTGGTCACACTAATGCAAAGCAAGCTAATACATGCTTAGAGCTGGATCATTCAATTTTATAAAACAAAAATTATTAGATTTAAAGAGAGAACTGGAATACAATACAGTAATAGTAGGGAATTTCAAATATACTACTGTCACTAACAGACAGAACATCCAGACAAAAACAAAATCACCAGGGGGCTAAAGAGACAGCTCAGAAGCTGAAAGTGTTTGTTTCTTTTGTAGAAGACCCACATTCCGTTCTCAGCTCCTCTGTTGGGTGACTCATAACTGTTTCATTTAGTTTTGTTCTGGTTTTATTTTTCTACTAATTTTGAATTTATTTGTTCTTTCTCTTTCTGCATCATTAGATTGTTTATTTGAAGTGTTTATGTTTTGTTAGTTTAAAGACTCCTTGTTACACTTCTCTCTTTTGCTGTGCCCCACAAGTTCTTTCTTTCTGCTGCTGTACCCCTCAAGTTTTGATATGCTGGATTTCCATTTTCCTTCATTGCAAGAAATGCTGAGTTTGCTTTTCTGACTTCTTCAATAGTCACAAGCATGTTGCTCAGTCTCCATATAATTATATACTTTCTAAAAATTTTTTATAAAGTATGGACTTCCAACTTCATTCTATTGTTATCAGAGAATATAGAATAAGATTTTCTTTTGACACAGAGTCTCACTATGAAACCCTGGCTGGCATGAAATTCTCTGTGTAAGACAGGCTGTCTTGAGACCACAGAAATCTGCCTCTCCCTCTTGATTACTGGGATTAAATGCGTGTGTCACCATGCACAGCCTAGAGTATGATTTTAACTGATTTGATTGATTAGGAATTTATCTTCTGGTCTAGCATGTGGTCTCTTTTTAAGCTGTGTTCCATGCACCAAAGAAAATTGTATATTTTATTGTTGTTAGGTACAATGCTCCATAAATGTCTGCTAGTTCATTTGATAGTGTAATTAACTCTGATGTTTCTTTGCTGATTTTTTTAAAAAATTCACTTTATTTTTACTTGTGTGTATTTGTCTGTGTAAGTGTGTGCTGTATGTCTATGTGGATGTAAGACTTAAGTTCTGCTTTATTCGGCAATAATCGGCCTATTGCGCACTCCATGATAGCCAGAAGAGGCTTTGGATTCTCTGGAGCTCGAGTTCCAGGCACTATTTGGCTAGCTAAGCTATGAAATCAGACACCTGGCAACAGATGAATGCTAAAGAAAACATAGTGTATATACATAGCAGGGTACTATCCAACAAAGAAAAAAATGCTGTAATTGGCAAGGAAAAGGGTGGATATGGGGGATACTGTGCTGAGCTAACGAGTCAGACACAGAAAGAGAAGAATCAGATATTTTCTTCTGTGTGTGAAATCAAAGAAATAAATCAGAAGAGGGGTCACTAGGAACCAGGGCATGACGGGAGGGAAAGGCAAAAGAAGAATGGTTAGACACAATCAATCCATGGCGTATACATGTATAGAAATATCACAGCTATCAGCATTAATGTTTACAATTCATGTACATTTAATGGTAATATTTAGAAGTCTTCCTTTGACAAAAAAAAACTTTAGTCAGCTACTGAGTCTTCTGCTCAACCAGGTTCAACTCTCTACGTCCTTGTAGAAGCTGCTTTGAGCAAGAATCCGCCTAAGACAGAGTAAGGCCCCACCCCCCATATATCACCCCTCTCAACGTCTTACCCCAGGTTGCTGTCAGTAGTAACACTACCACATCAGTGAGCCGAAAGGACCCCATCCTTTGCTTAGCCTTCTCCAGCCACCAGACCCCACGTTGCTTCTTGACCTTGCTGAGGTTAGACTTAAGTCAAATGTCCCCCCACTGTTGACAAGGCTCCTGTGGCTTCTTCCACAGCTTCCGTATTTGTCTGCCTCACTATCTCTGGTGACCATTTTAAATAAGCTTTCCTTTCACAACCTGGAGCAAAGTTCAAGTGACAGTGACTACTAAGGTCCCAAGCTCCATCACATCACACTGTCTTGGGGAGGGGCAGTCTCCCTCTCCCTCCTTAAGACAGGCAGGCCTTGAACTTGTGGTTCTTTCAACTCAGACTTCACTGTGGCAGAACTGCAGTCATGAGTCACCACACCTGGCTCTGTGGTACTGTCAGAGTCGTGAAGATTTTGCCATCAGGCGAGCACTCAGAAATGTCCACATCCTGGCGCACACATTCACCAATGTGCTAATCCAATGTTCCAGGCTGAAACATCAACCCGAGAGTGCCCATGTAACATCCTTGTTGATAAATCATGTGATATCTGGACATATCTGCTCCCGAGGAAGCCAAGGTCTGTAAGAAGATCACACTTATCTTTCTCAATCGTAGTTGGGTTTTGTTTTTCGTGTTTTGTTCTGTTTTCAGTTCTCTCAGAAAGAACATTGTCCATTAACACATATTGACAAAGTGATCTGCAGAGTAACAAAGATACACACACACACACTCACACACATGTGCACACACACACACACATGCTTCTTCCAGTGTCTTGTAAGCTTTATAAAGTGTAAGAGTGGTTTGGAATGGGCCAGCAAAGAGTGTGTCTGCTTGCTTCTTGTCTGCTTGCTTCTTGGGAAAGTGTCAGCTCAGTTCCCCAGGGAACTTCCTGTGCTGTGACTACATTCCCAGAAGCAAGTCTTTTTTNTTTTAGAAATGCACTGCTTTGAAAACATTTCCTGGGAAATAGAATAGAAGAAAGTCAGTGATGGTTAATAAATGCTGGCCATTGCTGACAAAAAGAAAAAAAAACATTTTATGAAACCTAAATAAAAATTAAAATGTACTCTGGGTCATGGGCCATAGTCCTAATGAACTTTGTAACCTGGTTTTCAGGGAGCCACAGGGTCCTGTGTTCTTCTCAGCATGAGATCTGTTCATTTGGGGCTCTGCTACTCAGAGAGCCAGTCCTGAAGGAGGGAAAACAAGATGTCCCTTTAAGCCTTTGGAAGGACAGATGGCAGCAGTGAGTGAGCTGTCAGACATGCTCTTCTCCAGGCGGGCGGGGTTGACTCCTCCAAACTGTGATGCTAGAGACCCCAGCAGGTCGGGATATGCTGCTCCTCAGAAGCAAGCTTGGGTCCTCAGAGGTCAAATAATGCAGGAAGTACTAGAAGTTGCTGGCATGCTTTGCTGACTTTTCACTTTGTTTGACAAGCCATGGTTGGCCTGTCCCGGTGGTCTTTAGGCTTCATTGTGTGGCACTTGCTTCTGCTTATGGGGGCAGCAGGCATAGCACACATATCACTGGGAGTCAGGAAACTATCGTTAGACGAAACAATTATTGAGATGGCGACTATTTTTTTCTGTACTAGGGTTGGACTCTAGAGGCCACTTGCAAGCTAGGCAAGTGCTCTACCCCCGAGCCACCTCCTCACTCCTATAAATCTGCGTGATTTTACCACTAGGGTATTTTTTTTTTCCAGTGCTGGGATCCAAGCCATGACCTTGAATTTGGTAAGCAAGGCTGAGGACAAACTTCTGGACAGTTTCTCTGTCTGGTGCACCAGGAGCACACTGTACCAGTCATCCCTCCTCCGATTCCAGCAGTTAAGCCTTTGTTCTAAGAAATATCAGCTGCAGACTTACTGTGTGCTGGGAATTGTCACGGGTACTGCCGTGACTAATGATCCAAGGTTCTTGCGCTTTACATCAAATATAGCTGCCAGTTAATAGATGGAAAGACACAGTCGACAGCATCAGTACCACTTGTGATAAATGCTTAGTAGGGATGGCAGAGGACAAGGGCGGGGAAAGAGCGCCCAGAGGAGAGGGCCAATCTACACACACTAAGCACAGGAGTGACTCTGGAGGGTGACACAGAACACAAACTTCAGAAGATGAGGAGAGGACAAGCGGGCGTAGATGGGGGGAGGAAGTTGGCGAAACTAGAAACCGGAAGCCCCAGAGGCAAGAAAGACCTCATCCTAGGACCTTGCAGAAGGCTAATGTGTCCACAGCAGCGGGGATCTGGGGAGAATGGATCTGACCTGAGTCAGGACGGGACATGCCGACCTGAAGAAACAGGGCCTCAGGGACCATGGAAAAGATGCAGTTTATCCTCCGCAGAAAAGGCGGCTTGGCAAGGCTGTAAGTCAGCGCAGCTGGCCTCATGAGCGAAGATCCCTCTGGTTCTGGGCACGGAAGAGATGACACCTGTATTACCATATTTATTTAAATTATTGATACATATGACATATCAACATGAGCTCCCAGAGTGGCATTAATTTCAGCAAAAACCTACAAATCACTTTGCCTCCGTCTTTAAATAAATATTGCTTTAATATATTGTCAAAAGCAGGCAGTGCAAATATTAGTTTGTGTTAATTTTTAATTTGATGCTTGAGCGCCTCCTTGTGGCTAAATGGGAAAAACTCCAATTTCCAGACCGCAACAAGGAAACTAAAAAGCAAAACAAAACCCTACCTTCTAAGTGTGACGTGCAAAAACCAATACATAGTGAGATTTAATTAGAGTTTAAAGGAAGCTTATTGTCAGCTTCTGTGGGCTGGTCCTGATATCAGTCTACATTTACTGTGATGTGGTTGGTTCTTGCTCTTGTTCTTGCAGTCTTCTGGCTGACATCTGCTACAAGTTAGAATAGGATATAAAATATGTGCCTCTCTCTCCATAACTAATTTCACCAAGTAATAGAAGGTGTTTAACAAATCTGCGGCAACCTGCAGGAATAAGTAAATCTGCACGTTCCCTCTTCCTAGTAAGAAACAGTGGGGCATGTTTATTGACTCAGAAGCAGGCAAATAATAATAACTATTCTCTTTATGAATCACCATTTATAGCTGGTCACAGACAGATTGAAGTGGAAAGAAACATGGATGCCAACAACTGGACTCCGGGGACTCTCTCCCTGTTGTATGCCCCACTTGATAAGAATTACTGCTTTGAAACTGTTCTCTGAAGGCACAGCCACTCCGAAACATTTCATTTTCTGCCCATTTGGGGTGTAGAAAACTTTCACGCATTGGAGATGGGAGCTAAGGGTGGGGTGCCTGGTCAGTCCAGGAGAGCCGGGACAGTGTGCCTGAGCGTGGAGTTAGGGTTTTGTCAACTTAATTCTCTCTCTGACTCTGTTTTCTTGCTTCTACTTATTATTCCCTATGTACTCCCAGAATGTTTAGAAAATCCAATCAGAGGCTGTTGCAATGATTTTAGGCAAACCTACTGGGCATCCCTTGGGCCAATCAACCAGTAGGTCAACATAGTAACAGTGTCTTTCCCTGGACCGGTAGAAATAGCATGAGGAACAACGCCTCGAATATAAACAGGTCCTCAAAGCAACATCACAGTCCAGGACTGGCCAGTCAGAGCCAGGAAGTCAAATGTCACTCATTTATATTGCACATGACATCACATTACACGTGACTATTTCCTGACCAACGTTGTGGACCACCCTGGGTAATGTCTGCAGAGAATTGTACTTGGCCTTTGAAACCACAGCCAGCAACTGTGCTACAGTATTGTTCGGCTCATGAGGGTGGGTAGGGCCTACAGACAAACTTGGTCGATGGTAAGAAGATCAGGTCTTTACGCCTGTAGCTTTCATAGTACCAGAAGGTGCTGCGCACAGTGCTGGGGAAGAAAAGCCTTCAACAGTCTCACCCAGCTGTGAGCACACACTGGAAGCTACAGCCGCAACTGGTATGGTGAGATAGGTTCATACGTACAATAGTGGCTTGTGTGTTACAGGAATAAACATTCCCTTTCTGATTGGTTGGAAGGTCTGCTTCACAGAAGGAAACACATGGCTGGTGCCATCAGTCTGGCCAGAACCCATGGTTGGGGCACTCATAAGCCCCACAGGCAAGCCTACTGCTCTTATTTTACTAAATGGACATAGTATTAAACTTTACTCTGAATTTGTATTTCTCTCCATGTATGTTAATATTGCTCTCAGGCTTCATCAGAGACGCTTTCTTGTGTGAAGGGCGGAGGTGAATGTAGAACCACGCGAAGAGTATGTGTCTGGGGAACGTTCAGCTATAAGGCAGGGCGTCTATGTCACGCCCCTTCGTGCATGGCTCAGGAACTATCACGGGAAGGGAAGAGGAAAGGTTTGAAGAGCCAGCTGTCAGAGAGGACATCTAAACTGTGCTTTCGGATGTGGCAGGAACAGTCGTGAACTCATTCTTGAGCTCAGCAGCTGTGGTTGCCTGCAGAAGAACAGCACACAGCTAAGCCAGGCCACCTCACCACGGGCACACAAGCCTCGCTCATGTCAGGGCGATACTGGCAGTTGATGGCTTTCAGGGGAGGAAGTATCAGGTTTTTTTAAGGGTGTGACCCCTGCTAACCCAACTATATTCCAGTGGATGATAGCACAAAGCAGACTTGGGGGGCCATAAGAGAATAGAGGGCATGAAGTTGAGAGGGTGGGGCCTGGATCTGGAAGTGAGTGTGACCAGAATGCATAGTAAACAGATGTGAAATTCTCAAAGAATTAACAAAGCACCTATTAAAGCCCAGGAACCTGGACATGGCTCAAGGTGAGAATTTCCTCTACAAGTATGGGGTCTAGAATCTGGGTCTCCAGCACCCATGTGAACACTAGATATGGCCGCACGTGTCTGTAACCACGGCATTGGAGAGCAGAGACAGCAGACCCCAGGAGATCCTTGGCCTGTCAACCTAGCTGAAAGAGAAAAAACTTCAGGTTCAGTGAGAGATGCTGTCTCGACGCAATATGGCAGAGAGCAATGGAGGAGGACGCTCAACATCTTGTCCTGACCTCCATCAAGAGAAGTCGGAGCAGGGGCTCGGGGTTGGTATCTGGAGGCAGGAACATAGAAGCACAATGTTTAGTGGCTTGTTTTCTATGGCTTNGGAGCACAGTTCATGTGGGCTGGACCCTCCTTCCTCATCCGTCATTAATCAGGAAAATGGATCCCAGACTGGCCAGTCTGATGGAGACAATCCCCCATTATGGTTTCCTTTTCCCGGATTATTCTAGTTTGTGTCAAGTAGGCAAAAGCACCTAAGGAGCACAAAGCTAAGAAGTTTAGTGACTAGCAGTCCCTACGCCTTGTTATCACACTTCATTCTCACCACAGTGGCTGTCAGGAGTAGGAATTACTATCCTCATACAATTAAGGGCGAAACTGATACTTAGCACTTGACAGGACTGTCTGAGAACAGGACTAAAGGGGCAGGATGCGAGACGAGAAGAATAAGACTAGGCAGGGAAGAGCAGCCAGGACAGACCCTCTGTACCTCAAGGGGACTCTAAATTTACCCAGACTCTTCTCTTCCCAACTCTGTCGCCACAGCACGCCATGGACAAGTCCCAAGGTAGTCCCCTCTCTCTTCTAGAACTTCCAAGAGGGGTTCCCATAGACAAGAAAGTTAAATGTCCATTCATTCAGCCCACTTCAATATTAAGTACAAGGCAGGAGGGTAAATGATTTCTCTTTTCAAGAACAAGGACTTTTATACAGTAGGAGAAGGCCATAGCTACTTTCCTAAAGAAAGGGGCTCTCCAATGGCCCCATAAAAAATGAGACTATGGCCTTACCTGACAATACCAGCCACCGCCACTGGGCATACAGTCACGCTCTGTATTTCATCATCCGCCCTCCAGGATGCCTTCCGTTAGCAAGCCATGGAAGGCAGAAAGCTCAGGAACGTTGCTATGTCAACCCTGCAGCGGTCTGAAGTCACTCCTCTGCCTACTTCTTGTGGCTCTTGTCCTTTAGCCCAGCTCACTTACCAATTATCAGAATTCCTGGGTGCCCATCTCCCACCCTTGCAGATTTACTGCCTGTTGTCTGTTATTCCTTGACAGCCAGCATCAGAGCCCACCATTGCTGAAACTCCTCCACGGCTTCTCTCTCACCAAAGGAAACATCAATCCTCCAGGGGCCCACCCAGCCTCGCTCACTTCCTTCCCCTGGCCTTGTCCACTGCTCTCGCTCTGCCTGCTCCCTCCTGCCCACCCTGCCAGATTTCTTGCTCTTCCTTGACACTCCAAGCTGGAGAGCCTACGACTGCTGCTCTGGCATCTTCCTGAAGTCCTGTCTCCTGGTGAACGCCATGGCTACCTGCTGCCTTCTCTTGGGTCAGCTTATAAACCTGCGTCTGTCATGTCTTAACATCGCTTCCATTTCAAAACATATTATGCATTGATCCCTGACCTGACCCGCTCTCTCATAACATTTACTGTTTCCATCTAATACCTGTTATACCAGGTACACATGTGTTAGCTGTTCCCTTTGACATGGTTTCTCCATTACAACACAGAACCAGTAGAAGCAAGTCGTGCTTCTGTTAGAGATGTAATAAATGCTCATACTTGCATAATACATTATTTAATTAATCATATAGTGCTAATTAATTAATTTAATTAATTATCATTTTAATTAATTAATTGAGGTGTTTCTTTTTAAAGTTTCTCTGTATTTTACGGGTCTTACCTAAATGGGTGTTAAGTGCATCACACGCACGCAGTACCCACGGAAGCCAGAAGAGGACATCAGATCCACTGCAACTGGAGTTGCAGGCAGTTACTAGCTGTCTTGTGGGTGCTGGGAACTAAACTTAGGTTATCTGCAAAGACAGCAAACACTTTTAAGCACTGAGCCATGTCTTCCTAGTCCCTTGAAGAGTTTCTTAGCACAGGTTTTATAGTGGCTCCCCTCACGCTGAGGAGAAGTGTACATTCTTATTTGAAGCCTTAAAAGTCAACTGGAAAGAGAGACAAGATGGTACCTGTCTCAACAACAACACAAAAGCCTCTAGAACAAGAACTCACATGGACAGGTCATCCTCACTAGGTTATCATCCCCAAAATGCAGATACTGTTAGGAATAGCTAAAATACAGAAATGGCAGCCAGTGATGTAACTGATTGTCATTCATAGCTGCTAAAAATTAGGCTAATTTAATGTAAGTACAATTTAAAATCTAGTTCCTTGCTACAGTACCCTCAATCATTTCAGGTGCTTGGCAGCCACAAAGACTGTCAGCTGCCTCTTTAGAGAACAGATACGGGCTAATGTTCCTGTGCTTGCAGGAACTTCTATACCGTACTGAAGTCCATCAGACTGGGGATGCCATGGCAGAGTGAGAATCAGAGGCCATGATGACAGGAGCAGGTGGTAGATGCTGTTCACATCACAGTAGCAGGAAGCAGAGAGTACGGACTAGAAAAAAGGAATTTTACCCCTAGTGAACTTCCCCCACCAGCCATAGCCTCCCAAAACAGTACCCTCAGTTCACAGCATGAGCCTAGAGTGAGGATATTTCAGATCGAAACCATGGAAGGTGTCATTCCCAATCCTTCTGACAAAGCAGAGAAGAGAACCCAGGCATCTCCTGTTTTGGGTATTATTGCCACACCGCAGACCAAAAAGGGGAAACGTCAATCACTCCACCTCAATATTATGAAAGGCCCTAGCGGGACAGGCTGGTCTGCTCCAGTGTTTGAGGTCTCAGCGGGCAAGAGAGGGAAGTCTAGGAAGTAAACGGACACTTCTTCTCCCACACTTTCTACAGAAGGACTTGAAGCTGGACTGACCAGTGGCCAGAACCCCTGCACACATGTGACCTTGACAAACACCTGGACCTCTCTCATCATGGAAACCGAGTCTACGGAGAAGTATCCCAAGTGGAGAAGCTGGAAAGTGACCTGCTAGCAAGTCACACGTGACCTGCTAGGATCCCTACCTTCAGAAGCCATGGAGGAACATTTCCTGTTGTTCTTGTTGTGTCAAAGCAACAACACACCCAGCCATCTTTGAAAGGAAGGGACACAGATGCAACTTCCCTAATGAAGTCACAGCAAAATCTTCATAGCCACGTTCTGAAAGCTTTGCGCTCATTCTTTTCTACCTTCAGTTTTTCCATCTCAAGAACTAATCCTTGAGACAGCACATGTATCCTCAATTGGTTTATTGTCACGGTGGTGCCTAGCACAAGCCTTGCCAGTTTGTAAGCACATATTGGGTGCTCATGAGTATACCTAGAAATAACTAAGGAGCATCCCTTATGGCCTAAGATCCAATAAGGACAAGAAAAACAAAATCCAGCAGCATACACATCCTCTTGATAAAAAATACATCTCCACTTGCAAATACAGCTGGGGAAGCCAGGGCAAAAGTGGGCAGCTATGGTGTTTGGAATGAGACATGTCCCCTTTAGGGTGAGGTTATTTGGATACTTGGTCCTCAGTTGGTGTCACCTTATGGTGAGGTGTCTTGGCCTTGCTGGAAGAACTACACCATTAGGGGCAGGCTTTGAGAGCTCATAGGCTCAGCCCACTTCCAGTTCGATATCCCTCCCCTTTCTGCCTATGGCTGGACATGTGATCTCTCAGCTACCTATTCCTGCCAACATGCCCGCTGTTTTCTGCCATGCCTGTCCACCACGGAATGCATCCCTCTGAAACCATAAGCCTAAACTTCACAACTCTGGATGACTGCAGGCTTGCAAACTAGACAAGCTGTTTTGCTTTGTGAAAATAAATAACCAAGCTGTGCTTCTCAAGGTAGCCCTTTAGTCCAGCCTCAAGTCCTCAAACTGAATACTGGGCATAATGTTTTCTCAAATGACAGCCATTTGGGCTCCTGGAAATGCAAGCTCCATGTGCAGAAGTGAAGAAAGGGAGTGGTGTTTGGACTGGCTTTCAGGCACATATCCTTGCATCTTCAAAAGTAAAATAAACCAGACAAAAATATGTTGTCAAACTGTTGATGCCAAAGGAAGAAAAGTTAGTTCCACTCCACAAAGAAAAAGTATTTGCTCCATAATTTATGGGTAATGAAAGTCATCCATGACAAGATCTCCTAGTTCTGCTGTTTCATCTAATTAAATGGTTAGAGGAGCCTCAGAGGATCGTGTGTCCTGCCAAGTGACCTTATTCCCACGGCCTTCCCTACACAGAGTTCAGAGGAACAGGATACATGAGAAAGACATAACATTTTTAAAACTAGAAACAAACATGGATTTCTATACAAAGGTGGTTAATTAAATCATGAGGGCTTTTTCCCTTGATTACTTTCTACCATTGATGCTTCTTCAAGAACTACACATCAAAAATTTAAACATTCCTGTTTAAAAAACATAAAACAGCAGTCCCACCCTTGTTTCTTCTCCGTGGCTACAGTTCGCACTTGACATGTGCCCATTTGCTCTATTTCTTTATAGCCGCACAGCTCAGAACCCTCTTGCGCTTGTTTTGATGTTGAGTGACTGGAGAGCTATTGGGACTCCTCGGTTTTCTTTGGCTACTGGAGTGGGACCCCATGAGTAGGCCTTAGACAATACGTGGGTGAAGACTCAGAGCAAAGTCGGATCCCGGCTTATGCCACCTGTCCCCAGAACCCACGGATGATGGCTTCCCTGGGGACCAACTTTAAACAACTGTCCACAGCCTAAGCACCTTTATTCTTCCCTCGTGGTCCCTTACATTAGGTTTTGGGTTTTTTTTTACTTCATTCACGGATTTTTCAAATATTATATTTATTTACATTAAACATGGTAGAAGAAATATATTTACATGAGACACCCATATGATTAGCCCTCCCGTCAAGATACAGTATACTGCTTAGAACTACAAAGATGGTTCCACAATTATGAACCCTTACAATGTCTTAATTAATGTTCTATTGCTGTAAAGAGACATCATGACCAAAGCAACTTACCAAAGAAAGCATTTAATTGGGCGACTGTTTACAATTTCTGAGGGTTAGGCCATTACTATCAGGGTGGGGAACATGGCAGCAGGCAGGCAGGTACGGTGCTGGAGAAGCCGCTGAGAGCTCACAAATGATCTGTAAGATACAGGCAGAAAGAGCAAGACACTGGACCTGCTATGGACTTTTGAAATCCCCAAACCCAACTCCATGGCACACCTCCTCTAACAAAGCCCCTACTCCTTTCCAAACAGTTACACTAACTGGGAACCAAGCGGTCAAATATATGAACCTACAGGCCCATGCTCACTCAAACCACCACACTGCACTTATAGAAGACTCAGGTTCAGCTCCCAAAAACCTTATCAGGCAGTTCGCAACTGTCTGTAACTCCACTTCGAGGGGATCCAAAGCCCTCTTCCAGCCTTCAAGGACATCAGGCATGCACACGGGGCATATACATGCAAGCAGGTATATAAATCCTCATACACATAAAAAATTAATCAATTAATAATTCTCTTTTAAAATAAAGGTTTTTATTTATTTTTTATTTATTTATTATGTATACAATATTCTGTCTGTGTGCATGTCTGCA
>LOJH01033202.1:1014-16339 GCA_001685095.1 Ellobius talpinus | reverse complement strand
TGTTTTTATGCCAATACCAAGCTGTTTTCATTACTGTAGCTCTGTAATAGTTTGGTTCAGCCCACAATCTGTTGCTTTTGAGGACTCAGCATCCTAATTTCCTTTTTCTGATATGTGGGTTAACTGTGGGTCCTTGTTTAATAAGCATTCTTAACAATGTTAGATTTATGAAATTTAGAGTATGCAAGCCTAGAGGATAATGTTTGTTTTTCATTTAGAAATAAAAGTAATTAGGTTTAATTATTATAGTAAAAGTTCTTTCTACTTCACATGATTATAGATGGGTCCTTCTAGATAAAGTGTTTATAGCATCTCATGAGGTTGGTCAAAACTATAGTTCAATAAACAATTTCATTATATGTCCCTTTTTGATTCTGTGTTTATTTTTCTCTTCCCTTTTTCTTATATTTTAATCTCAAGGGTCACTTGAATTTTGCTGCTATTTAATTTGGATAGCAAAGTTGTTAATTCTCCTATTGAATTTGCCTAAATGAAAATAATTTAAGTTAAAGTAATTCAGTACTGTCAGAGGTAGAGAGTTCAGGATTAGCCTGCACACCAGAAGTCAATGTCTATGATTTCATGAGTTTGTTCTTCTGGAAGAAAGCAACTTGCCATTGTCTCAGATAGCTCTGCTTCTCTGGTTTTATAATAACATTTCCATTTACCTTGACAACACTATGGAAGAAATCAAAATTCTTGTAGGTAATTAGCATCTTATCTGTAGAGTATAGTTTTCATTTTTAATTTCTGTGAGGCAGATTAATAAGACACATGAGATCATTGTTGATAGGAGCACATGTGCCTTTTAAAAGTATTGACATCAACTTAATAAAGTTAAGTCGTTTTTCATCAGTAATTTTTATAACTGTTTTCATATGTAAGTATTGTGCTATGACAATAGAAGAAACAATGAAAGCCACGGGAAAATGGCATGGAATAAACCCTGAGATAAGGAAACCTTATGATCTGCTCCTCCAGCTTTTTTGTTCTTTCGAGGAGCTATGTGAGTCATCCATCTCCTGTTGGCTTCCTGCTCAAGAGGTGAGTATACTTCACAAAACAAGCAGGTAATTGATCCTCTTTTCCCAATCTTGCCCCCTCTTAAAGTAGTATCTCCCTCAGTGGCATTTGGTTTATAGAAAAAATATTTAATTGAACAGATAAAGGCATATTGAGTCACTCCAAAATGCTAACTAGCCTGAGACGATGTGAGAGACAAGGTTTCAATCACATTTACCTCCAAATAAATGTTTGAACTTATGATGTCTTATACCTAACATGAGAGCTGTTATATTTATAAGAGGGGGATTTTCCCGTCATACAGAGAGCCACAAGGTCATTTTGCCTTTCATACGTTAAGAATACTGTTGTTTGGCTTCTCTCTACCTCCACTTTTCCAAAAATTGCTTTATGCATTTTTTAAGTTTGCCAGTTGCATTTTTAAAAAGAGTATCTACAAACTTGTCTGTACCAAACAAAAATTTTAAGTGATTCTCTTCCTCATTTATAGTTTTTTTCCCTTTAAAACTTGCTTGAAATCTGTATGACTGAAGTCCATATCAGACTTGTGTCTCTCAAACCCTGATAATTTCCTAAATAAATGGTCATTGTTTCTTAATCCATCTGTGATTCATTTTCCAGTGATCCACATTTCCTGTGAGTTGATATTTTTTCTTCTCCTCTTATAAAATATGTCCTTTTGGTGGTGAGTATAAGCTGATCATATGTATCTTTAACAAGACAATGCTTCGTGACAGTAAATGTTCTTGTGTCGCAAGGGCATTCTTTAAATCTCTAATATCAGGAAAGACTGGATTTTTTTTCACCACATTCTAGCGAAAATGGATGCAGACTCAAGGCCAGAAAGGGCATCAGCATCTCATTTCCGTCACTGCTTCAGAATGTGAGCATGGCTGAGAAATACTTTAATCACACACAGATACAGCGTGTTTGAGGAGTTAACTCCCTAGACCCTTGTAGAGTTGCAAAGCCGGTTAAGTAGGTTGTTCCCACTCAGTCTCTGGTGTCTAAAGAAAATCCCTTTGGAAGAGGTTAGTGTTTCTAATTAGACCTTACAAATTGGAAGAACCAGAAAATCTGGACTGGAAGGCGAGTTTGAAATTAGCAATTGTGGTCTGTGTCTGTGTGAAGCACAAAACAGCAACTACAGAACAGAATAATTCATAATTTCCATAAGAGAAAAGGAGACAGGAAAAGGAAACAAACTTCACAGAATTAAAATATTTTGTAATCCTGGCCCGATGTATCCACTGCAATACAGAAGGGAGACTGATTGGGTTTCTAGGCTGGTATCCCTAGCTAGGTGGAGACAGTAATGCCTGGAGACATCTCTGAGGGTCAGAGAAGTATTTTTTTCTGGAGCGATGGTTCTTAATCTTCCTAACACTAGAACCCCTCAGTACAGTTCCTCATGTTGTAGAGGCCCCCAACTATAAAATTATTTTCATTGATATTTCATAACTGTAATTTTGATAATGTTATGAATCATAATGTAAATATCTGTGTTCTCTGGCAGTCATAGGAAACCCCTGTGACAATGGTTGTTCGAGCCCCCAAAGGGGTCATGACCCTCAGGAGTGTCACATTGGCATTACAAACATTTGTTCAGTTCCAAATCAGGGTGCCTGAAAGTTACTACTGATAAACACTCATACTTAAAAATAATTACATGGACCAACTGGTACCTTTCCTAAGGATGGCTTAATTATGCATGAGAAAGGATCACACTTATTTGTTAAAATTATTTTTGATCAGCTACTAGATGCAGTTCTCTAGACATGAAGAGGCAATCTAGACTCAAGGAGACAGAGTGAGGTTAAGTTTTTTGAGGAACTGTGGACACTCTCCAGGGCTTGACCCTCCTGTTCTCTAGTCGTTACATTCAACCTCACAGAGACAGGTTTTGGGATTTCTGTGTATCCCTATGTCTTAATGTGCATCTTTGGAAAGATCAGAAACTAATAAGTATGTCTCACATGCAGATAGCATGACACATGTGAAAAGCAGTGACTGTCCAAACTGTTTTAGCTCATACAACATGCCATGATAATTGAACCTCGGGTGCTACAGCAAAGCAAAGGTTGCTTTTTTCTATTTTTTGAAAGGTGGTGTTTAGCAAACCAATACTGTCTCATGTTCTTAGGTAATGGACCACCAGCCCCAGTTATGATATAATTAACCATAATTAAACCTGTGGGCACCCAGAGAATAGCCCTGCTCAGCAACAGTTACACACTGTGTGCCCTCCTGTTTCTCAAAGTATCTATTTCAACAAATAGAAATAAATAGCCAGACTGTGAGGTGGAGGTGCATTTACTGTAGTTGAGCAAAAATACTGTCATGCAGTCCCAGAAACTGAAACCAAGGTGGAAAGACAGCAGAGACAATTTTGAACAGTAGAGGGGCATCATTTCTATTGTGCCTATTAAATGATGGTCTCGTTCCTGTTTCCATCCACCGTTTACCCCCCAGTTATGGAAGTCCTGTGAGATCATTTTCATTGGAGAAAAGGGAAATCTCTGCTGCTTTAGAAGGAAAGGGATTCCAAGGATGTGTGCTGTACTTGGAATCTTTGGAGCATGGAAAATATCTTCTAGGACTTAAAAGACTAGGTCCTAGGCAAGAAACTCAGCTGCTCACCCAGGTGAAAACAGAAGTCCACCAGCTGTGACCTACAGGCCAAATGTAACCTGTGACCTTGTTTTGTAAAGAAAGTTTTATTGGGATCCAGCTGTGCTCAACTGCTAATTTTCTTCCTAGGACTAACAGAGACTTTCACTATCTCTTAATACATTATTTACTATTTGACTCGCTTCCGGGGGGAAAACAGGCTAGACTACTAACTTACTTATTTGATTTAAATAGGAAAGTTCCATAGGTTGTTTGCATGTGTTTGTTGGTTTTTTTATTTTGATTTAATGGAAAGTGGAAAAATAGTGCAAAATTTGGAAAAAATATGTGATAGCTACTTTACAGCAATTATCCACCTTGTGTCCAGAGTATAGTAAACACACAGAATATATTCATTTTAATCTCTTTTTCTCTTTGTTTTGAACTGTGCTAAAATGATGTAATAACTTTGAAAACACGCTTTGGTAGATATTCTAGTTGCTTCCTCTAACTACGTAGTCTGTTGTTGTTAATATATCAGCCCTTTTGTATATTTAAAGATACATGGCTGAGTAACAAATGGAAACTAATTGTTCTGGAGGCTTGAAAGGCAGCATAAACTTCAGAAAAAGATGTGTGAACAGTGGCTATGCTATGATGCTTAAAGCAGACAGAATGAACACAGAGCTAAGACAGAAACACTTGCTCTGTTGCTGTTTCTGCACAGAAAGAGTAGCAATATCAGCTAGAAAACACGTCGCAGAAAAGGTTCCTGCAAACTAAATGTGGAAATTTCTCAAAGTCAGAATCATGATCAATGGAAGATCCTCAAATGATTTCAAAGCAGTGCTGAATGTCAATCTAAATTCCTTTGGTCTGCCTAGGGAAGTAGTGCAAGAACAGGTTTTTCCTGTTCCATGCAGCAGGATGTAGAATTTGGCAAAGCCCCTTTGCCAGTAAGAACATGTGCCTCTGCATTGAATCTCATCTCACTGTGACTTAGGATGGCAGGCACTAGCCACTGCTCACTTTAGCGGGAGGAGCCCGGTGACTCACTCTTGATGGAGTTACTTAAAGGTTAAAAAACCTTTCACAGCCAACCTTCCCTTATTAGAACCTTCAGATTCAGATTGACTGGGATTCTTATTCTCTTCTTACTGCACTTAACTTTGTAACCATTATGTTGCCACTCTGAACTCCAATCAGTTTACTTGAAAAATGGGTAAAATGTATTGTATATGCTACTCGAGGCTAAAGAGTTTGGCAGAATGCTTTTCAGAGAATGGGGATCTAATGTCCACCCCACCCCCAACTTCACCCTGTTGTTAACTATGTAACAGCCCTCAGATGGAAGAGAACTTCGGTGCATCAGGACAGCCCCTCCTGTGGATCTAGTTTACCTCTGATCAGACCCCTTTCCTCTTCATTTGAAAATGCAGATGGAGAAGCACACTCGACCCTCTAAAGCTTTTTTTTAATATGTTACTTTAAGTACCATTCCCAGGCACAGAGACTGGCTGCAAAGTTCAATGTGAAACAAGAGTAACGAGGGTTAACAGGGATTCACAGCATCAATCATTTTTATTATCCCCAAGGCAGAGTTTCCATTATTTATACTGCTGGGTGATCTGCTGTATTTATGATATAGCTAGTTGTCATGGCTTTAAAAATATGATGGATTCCTAAATTAATCTCACATTCTTGTCTTGGGCTTGAAACATGAGAAGTCACAGGAGAACAGAACTATCTATAATCATAAAATTAAATGCCCATGGGTCATGATAAAGAAAAGACTGGTCATTAAATACCCCGTGTTTTCATATCAATAACGTTAAAGTTCCTGACCTAATGCTTACATATTGAATGCTCAAACTTATTCTATTGCTATTTTTCAGTATACTGATATTTTCCTTTTTCTTTGGGAGACATTAAACCATAAATAAGACACAGATTTCCTTCTCATTAATATTTGACAGCTTAGGATCTGTTGTATAAGAAATAAAGTACTGAGTGTGTGAAAAGGTGAGAAATCATTTGTTGCTGAGTTGGGAGTCGATGATAAAATGACTGAGGTTTTGGAAGAACTGAAGAATGATCATGTTGTTGACAAGACAAGTGGGGAAACACTTCGTGCTTGGATGATTCCTCTCCCAACAGCTCCCTGAGAAATGGAACCATCCACTGACAGATATGAATAGGCAGCATGGTAGATCAAAGCACAGTTAATAAAAATTCAGAGAGAGAAATTGGGGTTTAACCTGAAGATCTGAAAAGCAAAACAGCCAGCCACTGAATCTTACCTCAATCTCAGTCTGAAATGGTGATTCTGCCTTCTGGACTCTGAGAATGAGACTGCGTCTAAGAGCTGTCTTCCCCCATCTTAAATTTCTCTCTAGGGTTGGGCTTGAAGGCTTGCACCACCATCATCATTAAAAGCATGTACCGCCCAGTTTCTATGGCAACTAGTGTGACTACTGTGATTAAAGGTGTGTGTCATTATGGTTCCTGGAATTAAAGGTGTGCTTTACCGTAATCTGGTCTGTAAGGCTGACCAGTGGGACTGTTTTACTCTCAGATCTTCAGGCAGTCTTTATTTATTAAAATACATTTGAAATGCCACTATAGTAGATTACTGCAGTCTCTCACAGGGGTGGAGGTGTAAAGAGGCTTCTCCCAGCCACTACCTTCCACTTTAAGTTGCCTGCTCGAACTCTGTCGGCACGCTGCATGGCGGGTATGTAGTTTAGCTCATGCATACAGAAAAGGATTACAGGCATTCATTAAAGATAGATTCAGACAGAAAAAAAACATCTAAATGGGTTACAATGTATTTAAACATGTACAAAGGCTTAGGAGAAAGAAGAGAAAGAGTATATGCAGTCTTAGGTTAAAAAATATAGTTTTAAAATAATAAAATTCTCTAAAAAAGAGTAAAGAAATATAAAAAGTCATATCAAGATAGAAAACACAGAGAGAGTATGGATACTTGCATGTTATTGCATTGTGTTTGAATTTTTGACTGCTGAGGAAGGAGCAATGGTTGCTAAGGGACATTCAATTAAGCCTGCTGTATTAAACCAACATATATATTTAAATATGTGTATATATATTTAAATATATATTAAAATATATATTTAAAATACATTAATTACAAAATTTAAGTAAAAAACTATATTACTTTGGAGAAGAGGTTATGCTTTTTATTTCCACAAGAAATGAGAAGTTGTGGATTCATTCTGGGTTAAAGAAAATCAGATTTGATAGAAAAAGACCCCTTGAAAACCTTGGCTACAAACATAATGAAATAAACATAAAAGAACTGCAAGACACATGTCGTATATTTTACCTGCACAAACACTTAACAAAAAAATCATTTTTGGCTGACTTATGTACAATGCACAGTCTGTACTTGTATTGATGCAGATATGTATTTACCTTTAAAATGTATGTATTTTCAGAGTAAGGAGACCAGACACCAATGAAAATGGATGCTGAAAGTGATCTAGCATCCAAAACTAGCCTCATGGCTGCTAGCTCAGCTGCTCAAAGCTCAAAACTATTCCAGCCAAGGCCTAACAATTATCCCAATTCCCCAAGTTTTCTCCAAATATTGCCAGCACCCCAAACAACAGGAAGTAGTATAGAGAACTACATCTACATTCCCAAAAATAGATTTTGTATGTTTATTTTCATGTAAGGTGCTGTGTTGCAAGTTGTTATTGGTCATACTCTTAAAAAAAGCTAAACAAAAGAGTTAAATTTAAAAATCTATTCCAAAGGGAAAAAAGGGGGATATGATAGAAAAATGATAGGATGAAAGGGTAGATTACTGAATCTACTTTAATCCAAAAAACCAGCTGTTAATCTTAAAATATTTTACATTGGTATGGATTTTGGTTTATTGATATAGATTTAAAGTTAATTTTGTTATACTGTGTATATCTTTTTACTCTTGTTTGGGGCATTGTTTTTATGCAACTTATTTAAAAATGTAATATACAATTAAGAAATGAAGATTAATAGTCATCTATAATTATAATAATCAAATTTATAGTCATGTTAGATATATTTTCAAGGTCATACACAGATATATTTAGGTACATAGATGGACTTCAAGCACTTCAAAGATCTATAGAATATGTGTTTAATATGTTTAATAACCTAAGGCTTTTTATGACAGTGAGACACATCTGCTCCTAGCAGCCCCAATTTATTTGAGAGAAGATTATGGCTATTGAAAAAACTCCAAGTGGTGTTTGTTTTCTTTATGGCAAAAGATAGCCATGTAGGCAAAGAAACTGCCCTTGCCTCAATTGCTGACAGTATACTGTCTAAATTAAACCAGCAGGATGCAATAAAGGTTACTGCCAAACTTTGCCAAGACAGGGTAAGTCAATCCTTCAAAATTCTCTGCTTCTCAAAAATGTCTGTAAGATACACTAGCCCTGTAGGCCATAGTTGGATGTCACAATGTCCCTAGGGTTACTGTCCAGGCAGTCTGATGTCCCTGTCTTTAGATAATGTTTTACCCTTCTGAGGTCTTTGGTTAGATAATTGTAATTGTAGTTTTCATTAATTATAATAAAATGTAAAATACATCTAAAACTTTAGACTCACCAAAATAAGATAGATAATAGAGTATTTTCTCTAATTTTGCCAACTGCAAATGGACTGGATATTGTAATTGTAATTCTTACTTGATAACTGTTTTGTTGTATGTAATTTTACTATGTTAAAGTTAAAATTTTCCTTTTTATTTTGACAGAAATGTGGAAATGCTATTAAATATCCCTTTACACAGTGTTAATATATGTTTCTGTGATTGGTTTAATAAAGAAGTTAACTGGCCAATAGCTGAACACATTAAGGTTTGGCAGAAGAGCAAGACTAGGAGAATTCTGGGGGGGAATGAGAACAAAGAATTGCCAGCCTGATGCAGAGGGAGCAGGAGATGAATATGTGATGCTAATAAGGGTACCACCTTGTGGTAGAGCAATAATAAGGAGTATGGGTTAACTAAAATGTAAGAACTAGTTAGTAGAAAGCCTGGATTATTGACTGAGCATTTGCAATTAATACTAAGCATCTGAGTGATTGAGAGTGGCTGCAGGACACAAACTTCTGTCTATAATCATGAGTTATGTTACAATGAATGCTAAAGGAAATGAAGAAAGAAGAGGGAACATGACTGTACAGTATGACCCTATGTCAAGTATCCAAAGCCCTAAATGTGGTCTCCAATGACTACTGGATCAGTACCTCTCTTAGGTTAACATGCTCTCACTCTATCCATACCTTTGCCACCTGCCCACCACATGATAGCTGTACTGCTTTGCAGCCTTTTGAGTATAGCAAGCTGCATTAAAGCATTGCACAAACAAAAAGTGCCTCTCTGTGGTAGCCTCCTATTTTCTGGAATCTTAAAAATAATGCCTCTATTCTATGAGAATTCCTTGATACTATCATTAGTATTGTGACTCACCTCATTCACACTAATTTTATAAATAATTCTCTATCCTATTGTACTCTGACCTTGAGCAGCCCCAATTTTCACACACCCAGAACAACATAACTGCTGATATGTGTGTATGTTTTGTGTGCATGCATGTCTGTGTACAAATGCATTCATGTGAGTGTGGGAGGGCACATGCTATACAATAGCATACATAGTATTGAGGTCAGAGGACAAATTCAAGTGTTGGTGCTCTTCCACCTTACTTGAGACAGCTTTATCATCTTTGTCTTTTGCTTCTGCAAATTTTGGTCTAGTTGGCCAGAGAGCTTTTGGGGATTTTCCCAACTCAATTTACTATCTCATTATAGGAGTAGACAGGTTCCAGATGTGTATTAATATGTATGCCTTTTATATGACTCTTGGGGTTTTGAACTTAGGATCTCATTTTTGTATGTAAGTGGTATCTCCATAGAACTATCTTTCCAGATCTTCACTTATTTGATGCAGTATTTCTTAACAAATTTATGAGCTTTTGTATGATTTAAAAAGAACAAATAACTTCTTCAATCATATTTGCTAATGTGTACTAACTACCTGGAAGTGTACTCAATGTGTAACATGCCTTCAAACCATCTTTATCAAAATAGTAAACACACAACTAATTTAGTATGTTTCTCTGTTATTCTGAGATCTCATGCTATAGTTTTACATAGCATGCAGGAACTTATCAATTTGTTTCAGCACTAAAAACAGGTCCAAATTTGACTCTTCTGGATTTAGAATCAGAAGACCCTTTTGCCATATTTTTACTAATGATCCCCCACCCCATACACTGTGAATGTTCTTATCTCTTAGAAACCTGTTTCATTCTAATGAGAGACAGAAAGTTAGTGGATCCAGATGGGAGGGGAAGTTGGGAGGAACTGGAAGGAGAAGAGGGAGAAGAGATGAATTCAGGATATATTATGTGATAAAGGAATTTATTTTTGATAAAAGAAAAAAATAATAATATAGAGAAATGCAATATTTCCTCATCATTTAAGTCTTATATTTAGTATACTGTGACATTTTAATTAGGAAATCTCTTTCAATTTAGTCCTCAGTAATTAATAGCTACATTAGAACATTTTCCATTTTTATCATATTTCCTTTAAATCAAACTAAACATATTGCCAGGATTTTGGCAGAAACAAAGGAAGTAATGTGACTGTGATTTACAGCCACCACAAGTAATTTTCATGTTCTCTTTATTGTGTTCTCCATAATTTATTCTTCATCCCAGAACCTATAGCTTGCAGATCAGTATCCTAGGCAAGTTAAAATTACAATCATTTTCAAGTGGGTAGACAATTGAGTTGGAGCATAAAAAATTTTGAGTCATAGCCACTAAGCTTTTCTACTCTAACTTCCATAGAAATTCTGCTAAGCCTTTTCTCTTGGCATGCACTAGGCCTTAGGATCATGATCATCTTTGAAACATAAACTTCAGGAACTATTTAAAGTTGTATGAGCAAATCCTACATTTGGTGATTTCAAGTAGATCAACAGTATTCTTGTTTTTCTTCCATATAATAATTCACTTAGAAATGTAATAAGCAGATAATTGAAAATCTATCAACAGATGGTTATTCAGTATCCATCATTTGCTTAAGAAAGTGTTAAGAATGTGATGTTCCTAAGTACTGCCAGAAAAACAAGCAAAGGATGACAAACAACCAGAAACAGGAAAAATAAGAAATCAGCACAAGTAGTGAAAATACACACACACACACACACACACACACACACACACACACACACTCTCTCTCCTGAATTAAAAAAAAACAAAGCAAATAAAGCAAGAAGCATTTTATTCTTGGCTTTTGAAAATATTATTATTTAAGCCACTTAGAAAAATAGATATTTGGAACTTAGAGTGGAAAACATTGTTATAATATCATCAGAAACACTCATTGAATAATTGGGATCTGTTACTGAAGTGGTTTTTTGCCCTTCTATCTTGTGGTGTAGTAAGCATTTTACATGCTTGTTGAATACTTTTTTGAAAGAAATAACAAAACAACAAACAGTACCCATGAGCACCTTTGAAAGACCTGAAAGAAAACAGTGATTCAGTCCATGTCTTATGCTGACACTTATCTATCTCAGAACATGATTGTAGGATGCTTTCTTGGGATTGAATATTTAGACATTAAAAAATATTTTAAGAACTGCAGGATTGATGTAAAGAATGTTTTTCCATTACCAATGAGAGTTTCTGAAGGACAGTTCCACTCTTATAAAATACGTGTGGCTGAGTATAAAGGGTATCCATCTTGAAATGTCATCAATAATAGAATGTAACATTTGTGAGACTCAAATGTACAGTGCCGACCTTTAGGTTCATAGACAAGCAAGAAGCACTGGGCATGTGCGTAGAAGCTTATTAGAAATATAGAAACTCTATCACTGCTGTATAGTCATTGAATAAAAACATACTATTTTTATATAAGATCCCAAGGTTTAGCCCAAGTTGATTTCCAATTCATGATCTTCCTGACTCAGTCATTTGAATTGTAATATTTCAGGTACATACCACCATGTCCACCTAAGAATCTGCATTTTTCTCAAGAATTCTTATGACTTATTTGCGCATAAAGCTTGATATGCATGCACACTATTCATTTAAGGAGATCGTCAATGAATGTTACATAGGCTTAGAAATCTTCTTTGTGAACCATAAAGAAGTTTAACACAAATAGTTCATAAAGAGCAATAGCAAAAGAGTCAAATATAACTTAAGGCACATAATCACACTTTAGGTGATGCATGTAGACAGAGGTTTCTGTCCCACCCAGTCCTGCAGCTGACTGGTCCCAAAGAAACACACAGAATCTTATATTAATAGCAAACTGTTTGGTTTATTAGTTCAGGCTCATTATTAACTAACTCTTACAACTTAACCCATAATTCTTGTCTCTGTTTAGCCACATGGCTTGGTGCCTTTTATAAATGAAGCATTCTCATCTTGTTTCCTCTATGGCTACTGGTGACTGCGTCTCTGCCTTTTCCCTTCCTAGAATTCTCTTAGTCTGGTTGCCCCGCTTATACTTCCTGCCTGGTTACTGGACAATCAGCGTTTATTAAATCAACACAAGTGACAAATCTTTACAGTGTACAAAAACATTATTACATGGCAGATGGGAGGCTTATATGAGGTCTAGAGAAGACATAATATAAATAATAAATGACTAAGTTGAAATAGAGACATATAATTAGTAATATATTTCTTCCAGTAGCATTTGAGGTCAGGTAGAATTAATACATTTAAAAGTATATAGAAATTACTAACTAAAGTTTATGGTTTGGTTTTGTCAGGGATGAAAAATAAAGTTTTTTTCTAATATGCTTGAAATTTTATAATCATATGGCAAATATTCCTATCAGACAAAAACAGAAACAGAGTCAGTCAGTCAATCAGTCAGTCAGTCAGAATGTATAAAGCAAACCTAGAGAATGTTCCTAGAAGAAATTGACAATATCTAATATTCCTTGGGTTTACAGTAAGAAAATAGTGCAACTGAATTTGTTTAAGTGTATTTTGCACTTATGTTTCTGCTACTTATCGTTCTTGGTATTTATATTTTGGATAGTTTCAAATAAATATGATAAATGAATAATTAGTATATTTAAATTTAAATAGTCTGATAAGGAAACACTTCGGTCCTTATTAACTTAAAATGTCAACTTGATACCGCCTAGAGTCATCTAAAGAAATTTCAAGTGAGGAGTCACCACCATTATATTGACCTGTGGTGATATCTGATAGATGTTGTCTGCATTAATAATTTATAACGAAGGTCCAAACCCACTGTGGGTTCACCATCACTAGGAAAGTGGGCTTGGGTCATATAAAAAGTTAGTTGAACAAGTGTCAATGAGCAAGCTATAGATCAAGCCAAAAAAAAGTATTTCTCCATGTTTCTTGCCTCTTGGTTCCTATCTTGAATTCTTGCCTTGACTTCCCTCAAAGATGTATATAACCTGGATTTGTAATATAAAATAAAAACTTCCTCCCCAAGTTGCATCTGCTCAGAGTAACAGCAGCAGGAAAAAAAATCTAGAGCACCTTCTTATCAAAGTATTATATGTCTTGATCTCAATATGTTTAATGATTTTATGTTAAATATATACATGTTTATATTTAAAATATTTTTATCTCATTCTTCCCCTGCAAGTTTGGCAGTAGTATAATACTTTGTAATTACTATAGTAAGTCTATGAGATAGTGTGATGATATTGTTTGTTTTATATTTGTATTCAGAATGCTGAGTCTCCTGGTAAAAAGCAAATGAATTTTTAAACTGTTCTGTTTTGTTTGTTGTTGTTTAGCAATTTTCACTGGTAAACTATTCCACTAAATCATGTTCTTATTATTTACAATATCAAATATAAGATGCCAAATTTAATTAATTTACTGGACAGAGGAACAGCAAGAGGAAAGAGAACCCAAGCAAGTGGATACCTCATTCTATCTCTACACACATATGCTTTAGAACATAAATGTCCTTAAGTACATATCAATAATTTTTTGATTGATTACTTAGATAATCACTACCTAAGCATGATGAAGATTTTTTTCTCAAAGTAGAATGCTCAGTTTTTTCTGAACCAGATCCAATTAGACTTTTCTAGAATCTCTATGACTAGAATTTACGTATTCATGCTTATTTAACTGTATCCCAGATGATTCTCGTGCGTATTAAAGATTGGAAATCAGTAAAATCGTTACCTTAATATAAAGAGCATTTCTCTTTGGCACAAAAATTATAGCATAGAATTATTGTAATTTTTCACTACTGAATTTCTATATCACTATAGTAGAACTATTCTAGAATCCTCATGCAGATTATTGACAACTGATTTTTGGTAGTTTTGCAAGTAATTAAGATGTATTGCAGCATGAGGTAAATATTGACTTCAGTGGTGGCCTCTTATTCATTCATTAGTTGTGTTCATCTTCTTTGTCTCATCAGGAGACATCTGATACATCTCTCCCTGTGGTCACACTACTTTAACCATTTACCTGGAACACATGGGAGGAATTGAAAAGCAGCAGTATTGATGAGAAAAAGAGAAGAAAAATTGATTTATGTGGCAAGATAAATAACTAGCATTAAAAACTGAAGTGACACTTTAAGAAAGCAATGTGAATCATAAAATTGAAAAGCAAAGACAACTAAGAGCCAAGTAAGTTTGATGTCATGATGAAAGTACGCTGGTCTTGTTTATAGAAGTCAGCCAGTCTTTATGGAATGGGTGAACCCATTTCCAAAAGAAATGACATATATTCATATTGCTGAATGCACATTGCCTAGCAGGAAGCCTCATAAAGAGAAACTTTACAGTAAAGAAAAGAAAACAGGGCAGGTGATGAATACTATAGGCTCATGACTGAGTCTTCTGGATAAATAATGAAAAAAATGGCTCTTCATTTTAAGTAAAGCTAAGCAGAGTTGGACACATAGTATGAGGATTAATGTATTACAGACTCTGAGGGCCAAGAAGGTCAAGAAGAGCATAGAGGCAAAGTTTAACTTGAGCCAGTGTCTGCAACTTTTCCTTGTCCAAGGTAAGACAGATTCATAATCTGTGTGTTCACACTCTGTTCTCAAGAAGAGAACATTGCAGATGTGTGGGATGTTTGCTATTGTTTTGCTTTGATTTTTCTACTTTAGATGTTGCTTTTTATATTTTGTTTTGAACATTATATATATATATATATATATATATATATATGAGAGTTAGTCTTTTCTTTATTAAACTCAGCTAAGTAGGGCCAAGGAGATGGCTAAAGGGTTAGTTTCCTTAGTTCAAATTGTGAAGAAGTCAAAACTTAAAATCACATATGAAGAGTCCCAATGAGTGATTGTCTTTATCTGATTGGCCAGTGGGCTTGTAGGTGGACAATGGTCTTGATTCCAATAATGGATATGGGAGTGCCCAGTATAAAAGTACACAGTATCACTCTATAGATTTTGTTCCTGATCATATTAGAATGGAACTGGGATACACAAGTTCATTTTTATACAAAGAGGTACCATACTTAAAATATTCCTTCCATATCTCCCTTCCCCATTCTCCCCTTCTATCTTCTCTTGGTCTCTATTATTAACATAGAAGTTTTTGAGTCTACTTCTATGTCATAGATAGATAGATAGAGAGATAGATAGATAGATAGATAGATAGATAGATAGA
>LOJH01033201.1:0-16339 GCA_001685095.1 Ellobius talpinus | reverse complement strand
CTAGCCATGCGGGAGCTGGGCGGGACGAAAAGCAGGCCCGCTCCCCTATCACTATAGTCATGTGGTTATTAATGTTAAATCTAATGAAGGTTTATAAAGAAAAGGTGGAAGCTGAGAAATAATATACAAAATGTACAATTTGAGAAGAAAAGGGGCACCAGGAAGTGGAATGATTCTAAGTCCTATGTTCAAAGAGATAGATGAATGAATGAATGAATGAATGAATAAATAAATAAATAAATAAATGTAAGAAATGGAATAAAGGGAGCAATGAGCTCAAGGCATGACTCCACCTAGCTAAGCTTTTAACTTGTTTCAAGGAATTAAAGAACAGCTTAGGTTCAGGTGTGGTCATACATACCTTTAATCACAATGCTGAAGACGTAGAGGTAGGTGGATCTCTGAGTTTGAGGCTAGACCAGTCTACAGATCTAGTTTCTAGAAAGCCAAGCTTAGGAAGTAAAGGAAACCATCAAACACAGAAAACTGGTGAAGGTGTAATTAAATAAGAGGGACATTTCTGTCCCCAGCAAGTAGAACTCAGCCATGTACTTCTGGCTTTAGAGACAAGGATACAAGAAAGGAGTTATAGAATCTTCATCTGTTACTAAGGAAAGCCACTGAGGCCAGGCATGTGTTAGGTGGAGGGGAGAAGAGGTTCCTGAATTAAGGACTAGAGAGGTCATTGTGTGATGCTATGAAGGTGAAACATGGATTTCCTTGGAGATCTTTAAATATTTAGGATTCCAGCATCATGGGAGACCTGCTGAGGAGAGCTACAAATGGAGTGGGACCATTCTAAGAGAAAGAAGTGTGTTGCAGTGAACAAATAGGAACTAGTTGGAGATCTGCAAAACATGCTGACATCAGGCAAGGAAATGCAGAGTTTGTGGTGTTTGGTATTACTTTGGTCTGGAATTTCCTGTCTTCTCTTTCCTCCCTTTTGGAATGGTAATGTATATCATGTGCCATTATATGTCATAAGTATGTGACTTGTTATTTAATTTTGATTTTACAGGGGATTACAGTTAAGAGATTGCATGAAACTCAGAAGATACTTTGAACTTTTGATTTAAAGCATTGTTGAGACTGTTATAAACTGAGGGGACTTTTGAAGTTGGACTAAAGGCATTTTTCATTATCTTATTGATACAATCTTATGGAAGCCAGGATGTGGAGTGTTGTGGTGTGAATAGGTATGGCTTTCAGAGATTCATGTATTTGAATGTATTTGACCTATAGAGAGGGGCACATTTAGGAGTTGTGGTCTTGTTGGAGTAGCTGTGGCATTGTTAGAGGAAGTGTATCACGCAGAAGTGGGCTTTGAGGTCTCATATATGCTCAAGTCATGTCCAATGACACAGTTCACCTCTTCTTGCTTGCAGATGAAGATCCAGAACTCTTAACTCTTTCTCTAGCACAATGTCTCCCTCCATAATGATAATGAACGAAACCTCTTCACTAAGGTAGCCCCAATTAAATGGTTTCCTTTATAAGAATTATTGTGGTCATGGTGTCTCTTCACAGCAATACAATTCTAACACAGGGTTCCTCCCGCAGTCTAAGAACTGTTGTGGAATATGATTTGAACTAGTTAAAGATGCGTTCACATTTGTTTATGCTGTAGAATATGATTTTAACTGTGTAAAGGTGTCACTTTCTGCTGCATTTGCTTAATTATGAAAAGACATGTTGCGTTTGTTTTACTTTGCCTGCCTAAGGCATCTGATTGGTCTGATAAAGAGCTGAATGGCCAATATCTAGGCAGGAGAAAGGACAGGCATGACTAGCAGGCAAAAAGAACAAATAGGAGGATAAATTTAGGCTCAAAAAAGACAGAGAAGAAGGAGAGAACATGGAGGAGAGAACAAGGGACACACTTGGGACAAGAAGGCAAGCAGACACCAGCAAGACAAAGAAGCAGTGAAAGTAAAATACACAGAAGAAAGGTAAAGCCCCGAGGCAAAAGTTAAAGGAAAACAGATTAGGTTAAAAGAGCTACCCAGAAATGTGCCTGAACTAGGCTCAGCATTCAAAACTAAATGAAGTCTTTGTGTCATGATTCTGGAGCTGGTTGTTGACCCCAAAGAAAAATCCTGATACGAAGACTATAGACAACTAATAATTCCCGTGAAGGGAGAGTAACCACTCCCAAGCATGAGATTCTTTATTGGTTATCCAACATAGAATGTTCAATTCAGAAACCACAGACACACCAACAATAATAATGCACTCAGCAGGGTATGCTTATGTATTAATACATATCTATATGCACATACCTATAATCACATATGCATATATAGCAATAATATTTAAAGAAAAAGAGCCTATCAATTTGAGGGGTGGGCGTTTGGAAGGAATTGGAGTGGAGGTATCTGAGAAGGGCTGGAGGAAGGAAAGATAAAAAGGAGAGTTATATAATTCTATTTTAATATTAAAATATTATTTATAATAAAAATGTAATGATTTTAGTGTAAAATTGTTTTCAATTTCTGCTAAATAAAAATTACAAACTATCCTTCCATACTATATCATTTCTTTAATAATTTTATTACCATTAGTAAAGAAATCCTCAGATGTAAAGAAATGCATCAGGCTACAGACATCATAAGTCTATATAATTTGTCATATAACTATCAAATACAGCAATAAAAATTGCTGTGTGTACACGTAGGTGAGAGGACCATTCACTGGAGTCAGTTCTCTCATCGTTTGTTCGGATGAAGGAAATAGAAATCAGGTTGTCAGCCTTGGTGGCAAACTCCTTTGTCCACTGAGACATCTCATCAAACCCATCTTGAAAGGGGTTAAAAGTCTAGTTTTGCATACACATGGCGATTTCACATTGTAACTTTATGTATAGGTTAAAAAAATACTTAGTGATTATATCAAGAATTTATGATAAACAGTTCTGATTTTGCTAAACAGAGCTTAGTGGCAAAGTGTTTTCTAGAAGATATGTTGCTTACAATGCCCCATATACCAAAAACTATGTCTGATAATCAATAATCCATCATTAATTTATGACTAATTTTGCTGTAGGTTATAGTGGCTTTTATTTTTCTGTATCTTCCTTTCATGTCTTTTTCAATTCTGCAAAAATATTTTTAACAATTTATATATAATCTCTATTAAAATTATTAATTTTTCATATATGCTATAATCAATACATCTTTTATCTATGTACCCATTCAAACAAACAATGCTGACATGACATCAGTCTTTACTACATCTATCAAGTATTTTGTTCTACAGAAAAGAAATGGCTTAGAATTCACTTAGGATGAATGCTGCATTATTGATAGCGCCTTAATTGTCATTACAATTAAGAAGACATTGGAAGATAATATGAGACCCCAAAAAGCTGGATATCTATTTTTTGAATTTTGTTCAGCTACCTCATTCTTTCCCTCCACTTTGTGTATCACTTCACTTCCCGAAAGTTGGAATCAGTCAAGCTACAGATGATAACTCTCTTTACTAGAGCATGAATACTAATCTTAAATATGATGAAAACATTTCTATAATAGAGTCAATCAACAGCAGAAGAGTGTCATATGGAAACCATTTCCTGTCTCTAAATGAGTACGTTGGGTGCACCATTAGGTAAGTCTTCTAAGAAACTTTGCAAGTTTTGCTTTTAATATGAAGCAATGATAAGAATAATAATTACCATTCTTTTAGGGCATTTTTAAATTACATTTCAGAGTCCATCCAATATTAAACATACATTAATATCAGTTATGAGATTAACACATTACCAATCCTAGTAACAAAATTTGTGCTCTACAAATACTAAGTTGATCTAAGTATTTTACTCCCATTTGTAGAAACATGGAAGACAAACATAATATTGTAAAGTTGATATGAGAACAAGCTATTTTCCTACCTTGCATAATACTGATAAATAGGATAAAAAAATTCTGGCAGTATTTTTAATTTTTCACCCAAAATGCTTGTTAATTTGTGTATTTTTAAAATTTAATTAATTTATTTATTTTACATCCCAACTGTAGTTTCCCCTCCCATTCTCTCCTCCATTCCCTCCCCCACTCCTTTCTCTTTGGAGAGTTTCCCCACTCCATCCGCTCCAGTCTTCTGTTTCTGTTCAAAAAGGAGAAGCCTCCCATGGGTATCAACAAAACATGGCACTTCAAGTTGCCATAAGACTAAGCTTTTCCCCTTATATTAAGGCAAGGCAATCTAGTGCGAGGAATAAATTCCCAAGGGCATTAGAGACAGCCCCTGTTCCCATTGTTAGGAGTCCTATGAGTCGAACAAGCTACAAATTGTCACATATATGTGGAGGGCCTAAACTGAGTCCATATAGGCTCCCTAGTTGTTGGTTCAGACTTTATGAGTTACTATGAATCAAGTTAGTTGTTTCTGTGGGTTTTCTTGTGATGTCCTTGAACCTTTTGGCTCCTACAATCCTTCCTCCCTGTATTCAGCAGGATTCTTCAAGATCAGTTTATTATTTTACTGTGTGTCTCTGTATCTGTTTTCTTCAGTTACTGGATGAAGGACATTTGGGATGCTCATCAATTTGACCACAGGAGGTAGCCAGTTTAAGCCACCTATCCTTTATCACTAGGCGTCTTACATGGGATCACGCTTGTAGTTTTGTGGGAGTTTCCCTTGCATCATTTGGGGATCAAGTTTATTTTGCTTGTTTGGGTTTTGTTTTTGTTTTTTTTCTCACATATTAGGTCCCAACCAGTTTCCCCTCCCCTTTACTCTTTCAAGTTCCTCTACCTACATCCCCTCTGCAATTCTACTGCTCTTCCATTTTCCTTCAGAAAAGAGCATGCCCCCAAGAGACATCAACTAAACACACATGCCATATTACAATATAACTAGGAACAAACACGCATACCAAATCAAGATAAAGCAACCCAATATGACAGAAAAGGGTATACTGTTTTTAAATGAATGACCAAACATGTTTCAATATAATTATTATCTTTAATAAATCTCTGACAGAATAGTGCTAATAAAATACTGTTTTAAGATGGGAATCAGAAAGTTAGAGTAATATTAGTATATAGTTATATACTAAGGTAATAATAGAGGAAGTAATATCGTAATAGTACCCAGGTGAATTTGAATACACATCAAATTGGGATGTCATACTGGTCAGCCTTTCATTGCGGTGAAATAGTACCTGACATATATGACTTAAAGGGTGTAGGATTTGTTTGGCTCACAGGTTCAGAAGTTGTAGCATAAAGCCAGATGACCCCACTAGAGAAGGTTGTGACAAATGAGAGCATCGTGACAGTGGGCAGGACTGGCAGAGCAAAGAGTCTCATTTTGAGGTGACAAGAAAGGAGAGAGGAAGACTGGAGCCCATACTCACCCTTCAAAAACATGCACCTAGCTACCGACTTCTGAAAATAAAGCCCATCTTCCGTAATCATACCACCTCCCAATATTCTACTGAAATTTTAATTTGTTGGTGGTTTTAATGAAAGCATTACGGGGGCCAGAGCATTCACGATCTAATTCAGTCACTGGAAATATCGTCATGGGCACACTCAGATATGTTTTATTAATTTTTCAGTTCAATATAGTGTATAATCGGACAGCAATATGAGTAGCACTCTTAGTAGGGCTAACTCCAACTTGAGATTACCTTTGCATTCTGGCTGTCTCCCAGTCCAGCTGCCATTGGATAAACAAGTTCTTTCTTCTGAACCATAAAGGATATATCCAGAATCACAAGCAAAGCGTACAGTACTCTTAGTTCTGAAGTCACTTTCCTGTCTAGAGCCATGACCGGGAGTACCTGGATCCCCACATGTACCAGTAGTATCACCTGCATGCAGAAAAGTGGAACTTAATTTATTATGATATGCATTTACTAAGTTCACAAATTTGGCCAATTGATAGACATTACTATTGTGAGTGCTGTCTTCACATAACTTGATTGCATAGAAATGTATTTCACGTGACTAGAGTCACATGAAGAGAAGACACAAATGAAAATGGTGTCTGAGTATCAAGTTATTTTTCTTATTGGAGATTTGTAGACAAAATTTTAAAAGATTATGGATATTTCTTTATTGTTTTTAGAATCTAGCTAGTAATGGAACTTACGGGAAATTTGTAAATGACGAAACTATGGATTCAATGGACAATGCATTCATGAAAATTAAAAAGACTGGACTCAGTTACCACAGAATTCATTCTCTGAATCACCTAATTATTGGTGCATTTTCAGTTGTTATTCTGGAACTAGTGTATGCTAAAAACGAGTAAATCTCATAATAGAATTATTCCTATACATTGACAATGATCCCTTTTAAAATTTCCTTTTCCAATGACTGTCAGTGGTAGCAACCAACTGCATTTTTTCATGTGTGAAAACGCAGGAAGTAAACTCTGAGTAATCCTGAGGTGGAAGCTGGGTATCAACTTTGCAACAGAGTGTCCCTCATCACTCTCATCACTAGGATCTTGTGCTTTGCTTTAGAGGTTACTGTTTTCTCACTCTCTACACTGCTGAGCTTTCTCTAACCACAGGATCTATAGTGCCTGTGAGGGCACTTAGATCACTTTCTGGATACTCTTTCTGACATGTTCTATGTGGAAACTTTCCTCAAAATTTCCCATTTACATGTGATGTTATGTTAATCACTACACACATTTTCAGGCCCTTATTCACTGTTTAGACATATGCAATAGTTCATTCTTCAATTTGGTTTTAGGCTTTTAATATACTACATACATAGGGATGGGATGTTTATATGTACAATTGGTCTTCTGGGAATTAATTTATTTATTATGAGTGACTTAAAATAGGACCAATTTTTCTTGGAAGGCAGTTTTAAAATAACACTGATCGGTAGGTTAGATTAGAAGTGCCAAACAATCACTGTGCAGAGAAATGCCAGTGTTTAGAAGCTGTGAATGCAATTATTTCACCTTTTCACTTATAAAGGGAAAGCAGTGTAAAACTAATACTAATAATTTGCATGTCCTATCTCTACAAAGTAAAAATTATATAAAAAGATTAATATGTAAATTTTGAGAAGTCTAGAAAAATAGCATCATATGTAGTTAATGGGTGAGCATAAATAGTATCAATGAAAGATCTATTCGATATCTAAAGTTTATAAATTTCTAAAGAAAACAAATAGGATATAAATCATAGTAAAATCCATGAAATACTCTGTCTACTGGTTATTAATAAAATAGCAGTTTCATATGCATTAATTTAAATTTAACTTCAATAGCTATAAATAGTTAATATAGATGATATCCTTAAGAAATAAATTAGTATTAATAAATTGCTTTCATAAGATTTATTGGGTTATTTCAATTAAAAGCATTTAAGAATTTTTAAAAAGTTTGCCACTAAGGAATCATTGTTTAGAAAGTAAGGTAATTGAATTCTGATAAAAATTAATCATATAAATTTTCCTTCTTAGGAAAAAAAATGATTTGTACTAAAATAAAATGTCTACTTTATCATAACAAGTTGAACAATCTTTATGAATCCATAGAGAAACATGTTCTAATACTACATAATTGTTTCCATCGGGTACAGCACAATCCAAAACACATACCTGAAATTTATTATCCAGAGCAGAGGTTCTCAACTTGTATGTAGGTTGTGACCCTTTGGGATCAATAAACCCTCTCATGGGTTCACATATCTGATATCTTGCATATCAGATATTTAAATTGTGCTTTATAACAGTTGCAAAATTATATTTATGAAGTAGCAATGAAAATAGTTTTATGATTGGGGTCACCACAACATGAGGAACGGTTGAAGGGTCACAGCATCAGGAAGACTGAGGACCACTACTCTGGAGACCCAGCCCTTCTGTGCCTGTCAATTTCCATTACCTTACAAGTATCCTAAAGAATGATTTCAGCTTTCACTCAAAATTTTTCAGAGAAACGCTGGAGTCTTTAGAAAACGCTCTCTGGATTAGTAATCATAGTATAATTTATGACACCCACTACTGTATTTCCCAGCGGTACCTGAACAATGAGGCTGAGAGCCACTCCAATGTCCATTTAACTGGCAAGTCCTGGAAGCCTGGCCTAGAAGAGAGCGCTTTCCTGTGCAGGAATAGTGAACGGTTGACCCAAAAGTATACTTCTCTCCAGACAGGACTGCATTAGGAGGAATGCCAGGGTGTCCACAGTCAATCACTACAATACATAATTATTGAATATAAAATTTTTTTATATCTCCTATCGAACCACCCAAATCAGCTTGTTTACAAAATAAAAGTAAAATTTCTATTCGAACATGGTAAAGCCATTTCCGTTCAGCAGTCTGAAGATTACATTTGACCAACGTAAGGAATGACTATGGATGAATACAAAATCAGAAATTTAGTTAAAACCTTCTGATATATTATTTATTTATTTTAAAATTTTCAGTTCTCAACTGTAAACTTTCTAGATGGCAGCATTATATTGAAATGTCAAAAGATTAGCGATAACTTTCAGATGGACATATCTCAAGATCTCAAAGACTCTAGAAAACATACACCTAATTTTTACAAAATTGAATTTGTTAAATATAAATAGATGTCATAGTTATAAGGACTATTGGGTTAAGCATTAGTTTAACAGAGACATGTAAGCATGTAAATTTGTATTTGTGTTACTGTAACGAGGTTTATTGGTAATGACTTTAACTGGAGGAGGTTGAACGATTTCTTTAGAACACTGAGGTAGATGGGCTGAATGAAAATGCAAGGAAGTCAACCATGACTAAAGGTTAAATCATACCATGAATTAGGAGAGAATATTTTGAGAATAAAATAGATGGAGAAAAGGTGTTCTATGATTTACATTCTATCTGTGAATCTGGGACTAATTTATACAAAGAAAAGATTCAGGGGCTTGACATTCAAAATATTTTCCAGGCATAGTAGAATCAAAATGCAAAGACACAGACTTTTGACATTAGTGTATGTTCATTATTAAATCAAGCTTAGAGAAACATGCAAAGCTATTCATTTCCAGATCAATAACATATGAAAAGGAGACATGAACTTCAAAGATGACCCTGATACTTAGCAAACTTCTATAATGTGACATATTAATCAATAAAACAAAGGTCTAGTGGTACTAAAAAATAAAATAAATTTAAAGAATTTAAAATTTATATGTTCTGAAAAATTAATATTAACGGTTTGATTATAATGACTATGTAAGTAAATTATTCAAATCATTGGGTTAGTCTACTAAAAGAAGTAAAATATATCTTGCTTAACAGGTCAAATAAATTAGGTACATAGAATCAGAAATCTTATGGAAGGAGTGAAAATTTTGTTTCTCTAGTATACACAGTGTTGTCACACATTTTCATTAGAAGTTTCCTCTTAAACATAAAAGAAATTTCTCTCAATAAAACATGATTTTAAAATAATTTTATTATTTATTACATCTAAAAGTTACTTGGAAATCCTTTTATAATTTTTCTCTATTTGATACTTGTCAGTTGACTGAATCAGAATTATGTCCTCTTCTATCTTCAAAAATTTTATTTATAACATATATATATATTGTGTGTGTGCATGTGCGTGTGCCACAGCATAAGTACAGAGCTCAGAAGACATCCTGTTTAGAATCACTTCACTCCTTCCACCTAGTTGCTTAGATCCCAAGTCTATTGTTTCGGCTATGCTGTGAACTTACAAGGGCTAAATTTCCCTTGAACTTCTGGCTCTTCTATTTAAATGTAGGAATACATTGAACACATCTTTATTCTACTACATCTGGCCTTCTATGCATGAGTTCTAAGGTTAGAAATTAGATCATTATGTGGAAAGCATTTTTACCCAATTGAGCAATCTCTGCAGACATATTAAATTATTGTGGATTATACATAGTACTGTTTTTGTGTTTTAAGCTTCTAGTGCAAAATATAATAAAAGTCAAGGGACTTTTACTGTGCATTTGTGTACTTTTTCGTACATATTGTACTTTTATTGTTCATTGTACATTGAAGTGCAAATAATGTGTAGTATCCACTATTAAAGTTAATTTAGGGCTTTGTGGATGAATATGTAAGATCTATAACTTTTAACTAGCACTGCTTTTTGAATCCCCAAGTATTGTGAAGAACCAATAGCTGCTCATATTAACACTAAAGTAGGATTAAACAATAGTTTAATATTGATACAAAACCTTCCTAGACCTGGATGGAGGGGGGAGGACCGTGGACTTCCCAAAGGGCAGGGAACCCTGACTGCTCTTAGGACTGAAGAGGGAGGGGGATGGGAAGTGGGGGGAGTGGGAAGGAAATGGGAGGAGGGGAAGAGGTGGAAATTTTAAATAAATAATAAAAAATATTGATACAAAACAAAAATACCCTTGTCTCTAAAACAATAATATTACAGAGAGTGAATGACACCCAGACAGAGAATGATTGAAAAATAGCTATCACATTAATAGTTGTTGTGCATCAGTTTCCTATAAGAAGAAATCCTCTATCATGCAGGACAGATCATTGAGACACACTGTTTTAAAGGGAGGTAAGACATTCTTTCTGCACGGAAATTCCTTCAGCTAAGGAATTAAGAAGTCCCTGAAACTGACCAGATTCTGTAATCATCTCCCTCCCCAAGTTAACATAAGCAGTGAGGTCGGCCAGGAGACACTCTCAAAGAGCTAAAAGAGGCTCCCATCAGCCAAGCAACCTGGAAGATCCTGGGAAGGTCTCCCACTATCTGAGCTGCCTACAAGCCAGTACTTTATGCCAGTTGTACAATGCAGTTTGGGTTTCCAACTTTCTTTAGCTGTCACTCATGCTAGAGTGGATTTTAGGTGATACACCTGACCATTACTCCTTTCTGCTTCTGTTGTTATCACTCACTTAATTCACCATACATAATTCCATTGGTCGTTTGCATACTTTGGTCTGTGGTGGGTCCCTCTCTTCCCACCACATGTCTCTTCCCTTCTCACTAGCAAGAGCAATAATATCATAGATTATAGAAAACTATATATGTTAGTAAAAAATAATATTATAAAAAAACATTTAAACAAAGAATCTGCAAAACATGTGTAGTTTCGAAACAGTCAATATAATTTAATTCAGTCAATACAATTTCTTCAGGTGTATAGTTTTGAGTATAGGTTGGCAATAAACATCAATATTATTTACATGACAGTTTTTTAGAGGAACAATTCATATTATCTACTTACTGATGCATTCTGGCAAAGGTTTGTCCCATTGTCCATTTGGCTGACATATCAAAACTGAAGAGCCAAATAGAAAGTATCCTGGGTTACAGTCATAGAATACCACAGTGCCATAGGTGAAATTCCCATGTTCTATTTTGCTTTCTCTTTTGGAATTGGCTGGAATCCCAGGATCAGAACAGTTGACCACTAAATAAGTGAAAAAGTAAAAAAGTTAGCTTGAGAATAATAATTATAACTAGATGCAACTCTGTTGAAATTTTTTAAAAACTTAGTTTCTGAAGTAAATTTAATTAAATAATCTACATATTCCAGAAATTTAGTTAATCCACGAACCACTGAAATTCGTGTAGGTAGAAGCATAGGAAAAATTTCAGCAATTTTAAGGATCATAGTAATTCATAAGAATTATGCTAAATGTAGATTAAAGAAGCATCCCACTTAAGCTATTTTTTCAAATACCAAACAGAAAGTGGTTGTATAATATTATTTTTCACAAAATGTTCTTTATCATATTTCATTTAGAAAGAATTTACTCAATTTACTAAAGAAGACTCTTTTAATCTGTTACTATCTGTTAAGCAATGAAAAGAACTTACACAAATAGCATGGGAATCCGGGGGCATTTTGCAAAAGTACAAAGTCATAAATTCCAAAGCACATTTTAGTGCTCATGAACAGAAAAGTAATTTAAAATGATCTTGAGTACAGTGTGTATGCCCTCAGAAATAGCTGTGGCTTCATAATATTAAGCAGAAAGAAAGTCTTATAATTCTAGACATAGAAATGAGGACGGGGAGAAATGTCATGGGGGTCCATCCTACGTAAAGAACTACAGGGAACTAATAACTGCTGTAAAAGGGAGCACTCTTTCTTGGGACAAATCTTAAATTGGTTAAGCAATATAAAGTGATACAGTAATAAGCCAGATACACAAGCATCTAGATGAGCTTCTGCAGGGTGTAGTTACTGATTTGTGCATAAGGAATAGATCCCTACACATTGAGACTGAAGGGAGGATGTAGGAGGGGCTAGAAGGCTCTGAAATGAGGAAAGTAAAGGGAAGAAATGATGTAATTATACTTTTAAATGAATTATAAGTAAATGGATGAAAATAAAATGGAAAAAATTAACAATTAAAAACATAAAATGAGAGGACACCAATATTCAAGCCTTTTGTTTTATTAGTTACTAATCCCCTGCTGTTCTGCCTGAGCTGTTCAGATTTATCACCTAATACAGCTGCATGGCCCCAGAAGAAATGTGGTGAGCCGGTTACCTTTACACACAGGTGGGGGATGGCTCCACTGCCTGTTGGCCTGGCACTGTGCCTTTGTTGGCCCTTGCATGAGATACCCAACATTGCAAGAGAATGTTACCACATCATTAAAGTTGAACCCATTTCCACTTGTTCTTCCGTAAATTGGACTACCCGGGTGACCACAGCTAACAGCTAAATCATTGGGGAGAGGAGAAAAACAGTAAAACATATCAATTATCACATGACGATTATCTTTCTTCACTTCAAAGTAAAATAAATCACTTACTACATGGATACATGCAGAGTATTTTTTACTAATAAAGATATAGAGAGTCACTAACATATATTGAGGTAAACAAACTATAGGATTATAGGATTGTGTGTTTTTTAGAGACTGGTGTGTGTGTGTGTGTGTGTGTGTGAGAGAGAGAGAGAGAGAGAGAGAAAGATTCATGTTCATGTATTTGCACATGTGTGTGCAAGTATATGAATAGAAGCTGGACAAGGGTGTTGGGTGGCCTCCTCTGTCACTCTGCCATTTTCTTGTATCTGAAGCTCAAACCTTTTGACCAGGCTGGTAGGCTGTGAGACCCAGCAATCCTTCGGTCTCCCATAACCCTGGGGTTACAGACTCAAGCCAGACTATGCCTTACTATCTACATGGGAACATGAACCAGAGCTCAGTTCTTCATGGTTGTCCAACAAGCATTTTTAACCATGAAACATCTTTTAATCCACTTACTTATTATAGTTTCAGCAAAGCCCTAGGTATGTGTAATATATTGCATGCATTCTTTGTTCTATATAGCTGTTTGATGTTGTTCCTCTTTTTTGTATATCCTGAAATAATACTGAAATACAAAAAATTCTGCATAATAATATGCATTTTCACCTCTAGATGCTTCCAGTAAAGATCAACTGACAAAGTGTAACTTTAATAGTTAATTTTAAGGGTTGCAATGCTTGTATTCATTTTTCAATATAATTTTGAAATCATTCTTTTGATATTATTGAGAAAAATATCATTAAAATTTAATAGACAAAAGTGTTGGAGTCTTAACAAGACAAGATAATGCAGACATGGTGCTTATCTAGAAGTCTCAATCATATTTTGAAATAAAGAGTGCTTCAAGTCAATCAGTCTTACTGGATAGTATTTGATAATTTAACACTTTTACTTGGAAATTATATGCTCAGTAGAATTATTTGGATCCTTTGTATGTTATGATCCTTGCATTAATTTTATGAGGTGTTGGATTTTCCCAAAGCCTTCTCTTCTAGGAAGTGTTTTACTGTGTGTCAACTCACTCTGTTAATCACACCACCCCCGGAATGAGGCTTCATGACTGGGTACAGAAAAGACTATAGCTGTTTTTAGCACTTTCTAAATGACCCAGGGGCAATCACTCTTCAGCTACATTGTTAATGTCAACCTACTCGCTTGGAAATTTAACTGCATCTTATTCTTGTCTAAAATTATCAATAAAAAAGTTTCTCCCCTCAGGGCCTCTTTTCATTCATAGTCCTAATTATTAAAAAAAAGAATGAAAGACAGTGGCATAATTTGGTCATGCTTGAATTTAGATGAAAAATGAAAAAAATATCTAGGGCAAACCCAAGACAAATATTGCTCTATTTAAGTGACTTAGCAGTGGTGGTGGTGATGTGTCTGTACGTAAGATGAGTTTAAATGTTTATTATGCCTTTCTTACCCAGTACCTCAAAACTCAAACACATTTCCCATGAAATATGTTATTTTTTAAAAATTGACATTGATATAATTCATAAATATTACTTAAATTAATAATTGATTAAATAACTATTGTTTAACTTATATTAAAGTAATCACATGTTTTCTCTAAAGCTTGCAAAACTTTTGTCCATAGCCTATGATGCTGCAAGTGAAAGATGCTGATGTCTATACTGCAACTCACTAGACAATATTCTTAAAACAGTAATGTAAGTAATTGAGGATGGTTGTTATTAGGAGAAATTAAAAGTATAAGGACAATTAGGTAAAGTGTAAATGGATCACAATATCACACATGTACATCTGGGCATTAATGATAATAAGAAAAGGTAATGCAATTATCCTTATTAAGCTATTTTACTTTTGTGCAGCATTTAAAATAAATACGAAAAACTTCAAAGACAGAAATAATATGGAGAAGACAATGTGGTTTATGGAGTCAAGCTCATCTCCAATAACCAGCTTTGAAAGGAGCTGGGCTGGGGATTGGTCTTTTTTCCTTGGCAGATACAGAATGCATTGGGGAAGAAGGCACAGGTGGTTGTGAGAGAGAAATGCTGAAAAAGGAACACTTGAAGCAAACAATCACTTTATGCTGTGCCTCATAGAATCAGTCTGACGTAAGCCCTCACCTGCTAGAGATAAGATTTCGGAAAAGTTCTGCTCTACGTGGGATCCTTTACGTGCACACACACACACACACACACACACCCACCCACCCACACACACACACACACACACACACACACACACAAATTGGTAGGTTTTAAGAAAATCCTGGTAAGTCCTGGGATGGTTCTGTAAAACTCAAGGTGACCTTCTTTACTTGGAAAGATGTGATGATAAACTCAACCCACCATAAAAAAAATCAAGAATAATTGCTAAGGCAAGGGAAGCGGTTGCCTGACACAGTCAACCATTCAGATCATAACACATACAAACTATGACATGCAGTCTCACTGTTTAGCTTCCCTCCCCACGGTACCCTTATTGCAGTGATGAGAAATTCATGTTGTGTGACACCAACCAGTTCTCTGACATACAAAGAATCACTTAGATTCTAACACTAAATACAGAGAGAGAGAGAGAGAGAGAGAGAGAGAGAGAGATCCCATCCTCTCACAAGCCCAGAGCTCCCACAGTCTGCCTGACAGGGTAAAAATCAGGGGTTCCCATCAGTCCCCCTCCTGGAAAATCTCACAGGGCTTAGAGAAACGTAACTTCCATCAAGTAACTTATAAAAGACAATAAGGAACAAGCAGGTGAAAAATTACATAAGCACACTCTAGGAGTTCTCAGACGCAAGAGCTTTTGCCTCCCTGGGAGTTGGGGAGCGTTCAACAGTCTGTAAGCTTGCCACATGTCCTTGTGGAAGTTTCTATAGTAATCAGTCTTCAGCTCTGACCCTCTTCATGGGTGCTGGTGGAGGGGTTGGTGGGTGGCACTGAGAGTTTCAAGGTCCATTCTGCATCCATCTGGGGATCTCACCCCAAGTCACTCCATTAGCACAAACCTGAGTGAGACACAAAGGAGCTTATTTATGAATAATGAAATCCTATCATGAAGTCCCAAGAAGGTCATGAGGAGCTCAGAACAAAAAACGAATGGGTCACATTGGTCCCTGTCACAGCTGTGGCCCCATAACTAGCACAACNATTACTTCTTTCAGGATGCGAGGTGTTCCCTTCCAGCTGAGCTGTGGCATCCACACAGGTAACTGCAAAGGCTTCATGCCGGTCTCCACCAGTGTCTTGGGTGAGGTCGTGAGTCTCATTCCTTTAGTCCCCTGACAGCTATGCTAATGGAACCCAGGAGAAGCAGTTGTCTGTGGGACAAAGGTGACAAAGGCTGCCTTGTTTCCAGGCCAGCTAACAGCTCTTCTTCCTCCTCCTGGGAAAAGAGCCAAAGATGGAGCTTCACAAAACGGTGCTGGCAGCCTGAGGGGCTCCTTGGGAAAGGCAGCCTCCTTAGTAATTGAGCTCTTGGAAGAGAGCAGGCCTTACCTGGAAAGTAGCACTAAGTAGGGCTGGGCAGTCCTAAAACAGATTCCGAAGAGTGGAATAATAGGATTCCCATGCATGAGTCCTTGTAGTGATAGGAGCGGTGGGCTGGCCTGCTTTTTGTCCCGCCTGGCTCCCGCACGGCTAGCT